>JAASGM010000755.1:0-13604 GCA_023334215.1 Globisporangium cystogenes | reverse complement strand
GGTCGTCGACGCGCTCAGGCGCAGTCGATGATGTCGATGTCGTGCGGCGTCCCCGGGAAGTCCATGATCGGAACGACCTCGAACAGCTCGCTGGGCCGGTCGTCGTCGTCGTCGTCGTCTTCGTCGAAGACGATGTTGGTGCTCTTGCGCGTCAAGAGCCGCGTGATGGTCGAGTTCCACGGGATCCGCGGGCCTTCGGTCTCGGGCTCGTCGTCGTCGTCCTCGTCGTCGCTCTCCGTGTCGCCTTCCGCTGACGTGCGCGGGCGGCGCCGCTGGGTCGTTTCGCTCATGAGCGCCGCGATCTCCGCCTCCGACATGATCACCGTTGTCCGCGTCGGCGTCGACGTCGCGATCGAGTTGCGGTTGTACTGGTGCAGGGAACCGACGAACGAGCCCGTGCCGCGCGAGTACGCCGAGCTGATGTCGCTCAGCATCGTCGCGCGGTCCCGCGAGACCACGAAGCTGCCGTACGAAGACATGGACAGCCCGGCAGTCGCCGCGATCGCAGCCGCGACGTCCTGGTCGTCGTCCGTAAACTCCGAGCTGCTGTTACGAACGGCTGTTCCGGTCGGCCGTTCGTCCGACCGCGAGCTGAACGATGATGATGACGACGACGAAGTGGACGTTTCACTTCCGTGGCCCAGTTCGTCAGCTGTCGGGGCGTCGCCGCGGCCGCCCTTCCGTCGGCTGGCGGTGGTCGGCTTGGGCGGCGGTCGGTCGGCCGCCACGGGGCTCACAGAGCCGCTGAGCCGCGTGCGCGAGAGGCTGCTGCTGCTGCTGGTGCGCTTGACGCTGCGCCGCGTACTGCGCGCCGCGTCGACTGCCGGGTCCGGGTCGCTGTCGGCGCGCGAGAGTCGCAGCTGCACGCGCACGCGACCCGCGGGCTTCTTGCCGTCGAGCAGCTCGAGCCAGCGGTCGACGGTCTCGTCCTCGGGCACGTCGCGCAGCGGCAGGCAGCAGGCGCCGACCGCGGGCGACGACATGATGCGCGCGCTCTTGACGCGGATGCTCACGAGGTCGCGCGCCGCGTCGACGTGCGCCGCCTCGAACTTCTCGTTCCAGACGGGGCTCGCGCGCGAGAACTTGTGCACCTGCGTCTTGAACTCGCGCAGCGGCGAGCCACTGCCGCTTCCGCCGGCGGCAGGGGCCGCGCTGGCGCCGTCGAGCAGGTGCTTGAGCGACTGGCGGCCCTTGCGCGACGCCGCCATGTCCGCGCCGCCCACGTACACCTTGCAGTAGGTGCCGTGGGACGAGACGCCGCGCAGCCCCTCGGCCGCGTACACGCGCAGCAGCAGGCGGCAACTCGCAGGCGCCGCGGGCAGCGGCGTCTTGCGGCTCTTGCGCGCGTCCATCGGCCGGTGGGAAGGAAGAGGAGGAGGAGGAGGCGGTGGTCTCAAGACGGCGGCGGCGGCAGCGACGCACTCGCTCTTTGGTGTCTGGAGTCACACTGGCCGGCCGTTGCGAGGCGAAGAGAGAGGAACGACGCGAAGGGCTCCGCCCGGTTTATGCGCGGAGAGGGAGAGTCCAGCAGCTACAATACGTTTTGTATGGCGAGTGCTGGAATGTGGGGGAAGATAGGTTTTTCATAGGTGGAGCGGGGGGAACGAGGTTTTTTAATTTCGCGAACCAGCCGTTGCTACCATATTCGCAGTTTAATTTGTTGTGTTGTGTGCACAATTCGATGCTCATTTGAGCAGGCATTACATTATCTATCACTAGTCAAAGCAGGTTTTCAGCAAGGCATCACCATCCAGTTATTTCCGATTAGAGGGCACTGTTCCGCGAGGTCTCTCCTCGAACGCTCTCGTTGTAGCCTGTGCTGCATACGCGTGTGCATTACACTGCTGCAGTAGGCATGAGAGCAAGCAAGCAATCTGCGCTTGCACAAGTGATGATGCCACGCGCACGGAGCGAGCAAGCATCGAGCGCATTCGACTTGCATCATTGCACTTGTCGCGGGTGCTGCCTCGTTCCGACATCCAGCCACACACTCACACATTCGACGCGAAGCATACATTGTTACAAGTAAAAGTCGAATCAGGCAAGTTTGGCAAAACCCACGACACAGCCTTTCCCAGTCGGTTTGCGAGGTTTCTGTGAGCACCGCCACCAGCGCCACCATCGCTCGCTCGCTCGCGTGATCGCAAGGACCCGACTGTCGCGAGATCGGACCACACGCTCGCTCGCTCGCTCGTTTGTGTGTGAGATCGGCCTCCTCGTCGTCGTCCTCGCTCATGAGATCGGCCGCTCGCAACCTGCTCGTATGAACGACTCGCTACTGTAAGAAGGAATCAACAAACCCTATCACATTCATTAGCAACATCGTCGTTGTGCCAGAGTCAACTCGGTTCTCCAAAGCACACGACGCCTACAGCTTCTTGTAGCTCAGCTCGGTCTTGATGTCCGCGTCCGGGAACGACTGCGAGCGCTGGAAGAGCATCGACCGCGGCTGCGTCACCGGGTACGAGATCTCGTCCGTGATCAGGTTCGTCTCGCGCAGGTTGTCCATGTCGAACTCGTCGATGAGGTCGAACGAGTCCGACGTCCGGTTCACGTACGGCCCCTTCGGGCTGCGGCTGCTCAGGCTCGCCTGCTCGTCAAAGTTCGTGCTCGTCTGCGTCGTCAGCATCACGTCCGTCGACATGTCGGCCGAGTCCATGTACGGCACGCGGCGCGCCGAGCCCTGGAGCACCGAGTTGCGCTCGAAGCGCGACGGCTGCCGGCGCACGTGCAGCGGGTTCGCGCTCTGTCCCTGGATGTCGGTCAAGCCCGCCGCCACGATCGCCGCCGCGTCCGCCGCCTGCTGCTGCTCCTTCTGCCGCTTCTTCTCGCCCTTGAGCTGGATCGCGCCGCCCTTGGTGCTCGCGCAGTACAGGAACAGCACCGCCGTCATCCCGGCGCCGAGCCCGCAGAACACAAAGTGCGCGACCGTGAACGACGGCTTGAGGAAGAACACGACCGCCTGCGTGAGGTGGAACACGCACAGCGACGTCGCGAACAGCAGCGGGCGGCTCGACGCCGGGAACATCTCCATCGCCGACAGCCACGCCGCGCTCAGCAGGCTCAGCCCCGCCGCGATGTACATCACGAAGAGCAGGCCCTGCACGAACGCGCTCGTGCTGCTCGACGCGACGCCCGAGATGCCGCAGAAGAGCGACAGCGCCGCCACGAACGGCAGGAACTCCTTCAGGATCGTCTTGCGGCGCACGTTGTCGACCAGGAAGATGCCGAACGCGAGCCCCGCCGCGCTGCACACCGAGTAGTAGATCAGCCAGTTCGAGTACCGCGGTTCGGTCTCCTTATTGGTCTCGCGCAGCGTCTGGCGCAGGAGCAGCGCCTGCGACATCAGCAGCCCCACGAGCACCTGCAGCGCGAACACGAACAGGACGCGGAACGCGAGGTTGCTCTCCTTCGTCACCGGCGCCCTGAGCTCGTCCTCGATGAACTTGATGTCCATCTGCACGTCTTCGCGCTGGCGGAGGCGCGCGAGCACGCGCCGCGCGTGCTTCGGGTGGTTGTGGCGGAGCAGCCACACCGGGCTCTCCGGCATGAACTTCATGATCGCGGCGAGAAGCACCGTGAGCGGCGCGGCGACGTACAGCGGCGCCAAGCGCCAGTTGTTCGTCGGCGTCGACTCGTCGTTCGAGGCCATCACGTCCGCGTCGACGCTGCGCTGCATCAGCGCGTGCACCAGGTAGCCGAACATGCTGCCGAGCAAGAAGAGCACGACGCTCTTCCCGCGCCAGCCCTTGGTGCAGATCTCGAAGCTGTAGATCATGAAGTTCATCGCGAGGATCGCCGTCCCGCTCGCGCCGATCGCGCACGAGAGGATGATGACGGCGCTCGACGACACGAAGTTCATCACCATACTCGCACCGATGCAGATGCAGCCCGACACCATGCTCCACCGGCGACCGAAGAAGCGGCTGAGCGCAAAGCTCACGAGCACCGCGACGATCGAGGCGCCCGCGCACGTCGTCTTGAGGTACCCCTTCTTCATCCACTCGAGCAGCATGTCGTCGGTAGACAGCGAGTTCGTCACAAAGTACTGGAACGACCGGTTCACGAAGTTGTCGCTCGAGTCGTTCAGGTACCCCAGTCCGTACACGAAGCAGACCATGAAGCCGTGCACGAAGCCGGCCACGAGCCCGAGGATGATCACCAACGACGCCGCGACCTCCGACCCGGAGCTCAGCGAGCGCGAGAAGCCGCCGCTGTACAGCATCCGCGACTGCAAGATGCGCATGAACGGCAGGAACGACAGCGCCAGCAGCGGCACGACCAGGAAGACGCCGACGAGCATGTCGAACAGGAAGCCGAGCGCGACCACCGGGCGGGTCATCGCGAGAGGGAAGCCGTACACGCCGTGGAGCGCGAGCGCGAACTGGCAGATCGAGTTCAGCCCGAGGAAGATCGAGCTGGCGAGCACGATCGCCTTGGCGAACGACCAGCTCGCGATGCCGCCGATAACCACAGGGACGATGCACATGCCGCCAATCACGACGGACATGTACATGATGCCCCGCACAGTCAGCACGACGAGCTTCTGCTTCTTACCAAGAGACGTCTCGACCACGATGCTGCCGGCCACGAGCGCGAGCCAGATGGCGACGATCGCGGCGACCAGCCAGATCATGTCCGTGAGCGTGAACTCCGTGATGAACACGAAGTACATCGCCAGCGGGTGGCGAAGCTCGCGCAGGCAGTACGTCGCTCGTCCCATCGGGCCGAGGTTCGCCATCAAGTCGACGTCGGCCGCCCACCACTCGAGCCAGCCGTCCTTCGGGATGCCAGAGTCCTTGTCCTCGTCTTCGAGCAGGTCGTCCTCTTGCTTGACGCGCATCATCCACGCGAACCAGTTCGAGATGTCGATGTTCGTCTTCTGCAGCACCAGACCGTCCGTGTTAAACAGGAACGGCGCGAGCAGCCAGCACGCGCCGAGCAGCAGCACCGCGAACGACGCGACGCCGTAGCCCTGCGGACCCGCGCTGTACGACTGCAGCGCAGTGATGTTCGCCGGGATCAAGTCGGGGCTCTTGCTGCAGTCGAAGCTCGCGGATTTGCAGTAGTCTGCTAGCGCGTTCTCGCCGATGTTGAAGTTCCCGCACACGCCGAAGAGGATCATCACGCCCA
Organism: Globisporangium cystogenes; assembly: GCA_023334215.1. NCBI lineage: Eukaryota > Oomycota > Peronosporomycetes > Pythiales > Pythiaceae > Globisporangium > Globisporangium cystogenes. The sequence goes on along the minus strand of JAASGM010000755.1, from coordinate 8,471 downwards.
TGAGCTCCACCGCCTTGCGGAAGTGCGACACGTTGTACTCCTTGAAAAAGTTCACCATCGGGTCGCGCGTGATCGCGAAGCCTCGGCCCGTGCCGCGGTACTTGGAGCCGCCGCGGATGAGCGCGACGTCGTAGAAGTGCGCCTTCGTGCCGGTGAGGAAGACGTAGAACACGATCCCGAGCGTCGAGATCAGCTCGAGCACGCGGAACGACGCCTCCTTGAAGCCGAACTCAACGTACAGCGTCGCGAGAAGCGGCAGCGTCGTCAGCATTCCGAACTGCAGGATGTACTGCGTGCTCATCACGGTCGCGAGGTCGCCCATGCTCGTCGACGCCTTCACCGCGCTGATCTGGATCTCGTTGTGGGTCGCCACGTACAGCTTGGCGTACGCGTAGATGTAGACGCAGAGCACTGTGAGTGCGTTGCAGATGTAGAAGCCGAAGTGGCCGTAGAACATCGAGTTGAGCCGGAAGAAGTCGAGGTTGTTCGACATGCGGTGCCCCTCGCGACTCAGACAGCTCTCGGCGCACCCGTTCGACAGCTTGGCCTCGAACGCGTTGATCTGGCTCAGCGTCACGTCGCGGCCCTTGCCGCACTGCATGAACTCGACGTGCGACACGAGTCCGCCGCGAAGCGTCACGTTGTAGCCGCTGAACACGTCCTCCGACAGGTTGATGCCCTTGCTGGCCTTCGACACGCCGCCGCTCGTCATCACGAACGACTTCTCGAACACGTCCGGGTGGCCGTAGTGCATGCGCGAGCGAAGCGGGCTCGCAAGCACGCGCTGCGTCAGCGTCACGAACACGAGCTCCTGCTGCGTCATGAAGCGCGCCAGCGACGACGCTCGGCCCGTGAACACGTGCTCCTTCATGCCGATGATCGTCACTTCTTCGCTGCTCGACGTCGCGGTTGCCAAGAAGTTCGGCATCTTGAGCGTCTCCTCGAAGTAGTGCTCCTGGTTCATGTCGATCGTCTGCAGGTACTCGCCGCGCGTGAACGGGAGCGCGACGTTCTGGTTCTCCGGCTTCCCCTCGCCCAGGATCGGGTTCCCCGGCAGCTCGTAGCGGTACACCTCGACAATCTCGTCGCCCTCCGACTTCACCAGCACGCCGTCGTAGCGCGTCGAGCCGCCCTCCTTGATCGTGTCCACGAAGCTCACGCGCCAGCTCGGGTACTTCTTCATCAGGAAGTCGATGTCGTCCGCGCGGTGGTCGCCCTTCGCCACCTGCTGCGAATAGATCTGGCAGCCCGTGATGTACGAGAACTTGAGCGCCGAAATGCGGCCCATCTCGTACGCCTTCCTCTCCTCGTTCATGCCAGACACCGAGTAGAGCTCGAGCCAGCGCAGCAGCCGAATCGCGTCCTCGTACATCATCATGCCCTGCACCGTGCGCGCCAGTGTCTGGCCGCGCAGCGACGCCCAGAGACGAACCTGCATCGGCACCGTCGCGATCGCCTCTTCCAGCGACACGACGCTCATGCGCTCCAAGAAGTTGCTCCACTCCTCCGCGTGCAGCGCGATCAGGTACTTGATGATGCTGAGCTCCGAGCGGCCCTTGGTCGTCGCCTTCTTGTCGATCGCCTCGAAGAGCGGGTTCGAGTGCACCGGGTTCTTGAGCTCGTCCAGCGTGAAGAGCACCGTCTCACTGTAGTACGGGGTCATCACCGAGAACGACGGCATCGCCTCGAGACTCTGCACCTGCGGCATGTTCATCCCGAGCGAGTGCAGGAAGAACCCCATGCGGCGCTTTGCCTCGTCGCAGCGCGGCAGCGAGTTCGCGACGTCGAGGCGCATCAGGATGAACAGGCGCGTGCAGCCCGAGACGAAGTCCTCTCGCGCGAACCGGGACGACGACGCCGAGCTCTCGTCGTTCTCGCGTCTGTGCGCTGCAAAGAAGCCGTTCTGCAGGAGCACGTCCGCTTGGTACAGCGACAGCAACTGGCGCTTCTGGTACGCGAGATCCGGCGTGTACTGCAGGAAGCGGCAGCTCTCGAGCTTCCGCACGAGCGACGGGTCGTTCAGCATCTTCCCGAAGATCCGCACCGAGTTGCCCACGGACTGCACGACCTTGCCGACCTGCACTTGAAACTCCAGACGCAGGCTCTGGTTCGCCGGGTCGTTGTTGTCGATCGCAGACACGTCGTCAGGGAGGTCCAGCACGGTTCCGAGCAGCTCCACGATCTCGTCCGCGAGCTCGTTCAGGTGCGAGAAGTCCATCATCGACACGATGTTCGGCGAGTTGTAGATCTCCTCCAGCGCGCTCACGCCGCCGTTCGGGTCGCCCGCGTCGCCGAGCAGGAGCGTGAAGATCTCGCGGAGCAGGTACAGGCCGTCCTTCACGCCGTCGAGGATCTTCATGGACTCGAAGTTCTTCGAGAGACTCTGTGCGTCCAACTTGCTCGAGCCAGCCGAGGACGCGAAGGTGATCGCCTTCGTCAGCGAGCCCGCCAGCAAGAAGATCGGCTCCTCGATATGCTCGCCCTTGCCGAGGATGCGGTACTGTAGCATCACCGTCTCGCGGTCGTCCAGCAAGTCGTTCAGGCGGAAGTTGCTGATCACTTCGTTCCAGATGATCGCGAAGCGCAAGCGCACGTGGTCGATGTTGTCCGCCTTGTTCGGACCCGTCTCTTCCGACTGCGCGAGCTTCGCCTGGGTCGTCACGACGCGCTGGTCGAACTGCTCCGGGCCGGCGTACAGACCCGCCTTAAGCTGCGGGAGCTCGATGTAGTGGCCAAGCTTCATGCGCACGCCCATCACGAGCCCCACGATCGACTGGAACAGGATGAAGTAGATCTGCGAGTCGTACATGTACACGACGAAGACGGGGACCCAGAGCGCGGAGATGAACGCGAGGTTGTGGTTCGACTCGAAGATCCCGTTGCCGCGCTGCTCGTCCGAGATCGCGATGTCGTAGATCACGATCGACGGCCCGACGAGCGGCCGCACCATGAAGTGCAGGTTGAACGCGAACTTGCACGTGAAGATGACCATCCACGAGAGCGCGTACTGGCTGTAGGCCGCCCACGGCTGCGCCATCTTCCGCCCAATGTACTGCCGGCGCGTTCCGTCCAAGCCGTTGAGCACGCGGATGCTCCAGATGCCGCGCGCGCAGAACATGCGCAGGAACGCCGAGAAGACGACGGGGATGCTGTACGCGACGATGTAGAGCGGCCCCATGGAGAGGAACGTGCCGGCGTCGCCGCCGCCGTGCAGGATCGAGCTCTTGGAGCCCAGGAACGCGCTCTCGCTCGGCGACACGTTCACGAGCACGAAGAGCGCGAAGAAGAACGAGTGCCAGAGCACGCGGCAGAAGACGCCGAGCGCGAGCCAGACGTCCTTGAACACGCGCAGGCCGTAGAGCCACATCTGCAGCACGACCTTGACCGCGAGCAGCCCCGAGATCGTGACGAAGATCGAGTAGATCGCGTGCGCGCGGAGGTCCTTCTGCGACGTCGAGAAGAAGTTCCCGTAGAGTTTCAGGCCCGTCGTATCGCCGTTGTCGGCGCGGTACGAGACGTACGCGAAGACGAACATGACGTGGAACATGACGACGAGGAAGAACCAGATCCGGAAGAACGCGAGCAGTGGGTTGAACACGCTGCGCTTCTCCTTGAACGTCTTCTTGTCCTGCACCTTGAGCGCCTCGGCGACGTTGAGCTCGTCGAAGTCCAGACACGCTGTCGTCCAGAAGAACTCGTTCACGTCGTCGTAGTTGGTCACGTCCTGGTGGTCGAGCGGGCGCGCGCCGTCGGGCGCCGCGGCCGAGCGCATGACCGCGATGACGTCGTAGATCGGGCGCACGACCTGCGTGAGGTAGAAGCCCTCGTTGACGTTCGGGAGGTACTCGAGCTCGTCGAGCTTGTTCGCGAGGCAGTGGTAGAGGAAGCAGACGCACTCGGGCATGAAGCGCAGGTTGCCGGCCTCGCCCCAGATGAGCAGGAAGAGCGCGAGCTGCTTCTCCATCACGGCCGCCGTGGCAGCGTCGTCGACGACCTGCGGCGCCTGCTGGTGCTTCTTGGCGGCCGCGGCGCCCACGAGCAGCGGCTTCGTGCGCAGGAACTTGCACCACCAGACGTAGTTCTTGAAGAACTTTTTGTGCACGCGCGCGAGCGCCACGCGCGTCGCGACCTCGTCGCTCAGCGCCGCGCCGCGCAGCTGCTCGTGCTGCACGCGCAGCTGGTGGTTCGTGAGCCAGTAGACAAAGTGCTCGCGCTGGTTCTCGACGCTGCTGCGCTGGAAGCCGAACTTGCTCTGCAGCGTCGCGAACACGTCGTGCGTGCTCGGCGGCGGCGGCGCGCGGCCGGCGGGCGGCGTCCCCGAGTCGCGGTGGGGGCGGCCCGGCGACTGGTGCTGCTGCTGCTGGAGCTGCAGCTGGCGCGACGACTGCTGCAGGTGCGCGAACGCCGGCTCGGCCTCGACGTGGATGTAGTTGGTCTGCGCGCGGCGGCGGCTGCTCTCGCGGCGCTGCATGGCGGCCGTCGGCGGGCTTCTCTCGGGTCGCGGGTCGGGGCAGCAGGTGGTGGGGTCGTTAACTGTCGGCGGGCGAATCGGCGAATGAATCAGTGCTGGTGTGAGCGGTCGAGCTGCGCTTGTGGGTGCTGAGTTGCGGTTTGTATGGCGGTTTGTATGAGTCCTACGCGACATCAGTGGCAGGATGGAGTATCCTGGGCAGGTGAAGAATCATGTGGATTTGTATGGGGATTTGTATGTGGGGCGTTGGCTGTGGGTACGAGTTGAAGTGTGTGAGCTGCTGGCATGGGGGACTTTCGTTGGCGCCGGCAGCTTCGCGCGTGTTGTGAGAGCTTCACGTGAGCATTGCACGGCGAGATCAGTGGATTCTGGATATGCGAGATCCGAGACACTGCGGGGGCATGCTCGGCGGCAGGCGCGATGGCAGGCGCCGGTCCTCATTCTCAAATCCTCCTTTCCCCGGTCACGCTGCAGTTGTCTCGGCTCGACTCGACTGACTCGTGTCGTTCGAGGATGGCCAGAGTTGATCAGCGAGTTTGAGTTTGTGTGCACACTTCTCGGACGACGACGACGAGTTGAGCTGCCGAGGGACGTGTATCGGGTTGCACGAGGTCAAGCGCCGCGCCGCGCCTCGAGCGTCACGCAAGCGAGTAGCGACGGAAGACACGAGGACCCCACTCCAGTCGAAGGTCATGCCGCGCTGGCGGTGCCGCCTCCTCCAGACGGAAACATGGCTGTCCCGACCTTCCTTCCAGCCGAGTGCGCAAGGCTGCTCCGTCAAAGAGCAGAACGAAAAGTGAGCTGCTGTCCAGCAGCGCCATGCAGAGACGCAGGCAGGAAAACAAGCAAGGCTCTGGTGTTGCTGTCGTACGTAGCGGCTCGGCGTCGCATCCAGAGCACCCTCATGCGCATGTTGCTGGTTGTTGGATCGTCACTTCCGAACGAACCAAAATGCGATAGTGAAGAAAGCGGGTGCCATTCAGACATCAAGTCGACATAGTGAAGAAAATGAGAGAAATGGGACAGCCGGCGCAGGGGGTAGGGCAGTTCAGTCTTCCATCAATTTTTTCAAACGACTTGATGTTTGTATGCTCTCGTATGCCGGTTCCTGTAATTTATCAAAACCTTGCTGGCCAAAACCTGCAAAATCGGCGAAAGCCAGCGCGGGCGAAAGCCAGCGGAAGGCTCGCCCCACTCACATTCTGTGCGACAACAGCGCGAACGCCCACATCTTGCGCTGCCTGCCGTCCTTCGCCGCCGCCGCCGCCGCCAGCAGCAGAAACGAGAAGAGGAGCGCCAGCGCGGGACGACGAACGAACGGACCAGCCGCCGCCGCCCCCCGTCATTGCCGCTTTCCTTGCCTTCGCGCAAGAAAGAGAGAGAGAGAGAGAGAGAGGAAAGGTTCGTCGCCCCTCCACCACATCTTCTACTCTGCGGCTGTGTGGCGCAGCTGCGCGCCTTCCTGTGCCTCACCTAGTGCTGACGCTGACTGACTCGTGGCCCCTCATTCCCGCTCTTCCACCTCATTCTCGCGCAGGTCGTTCCCGCTCCGCCACTTTCGTATCACGATGCTGACGAAGAAGGTCGCGGTGACCCTCGCGCTGCTGGCGCTCGCGGCGACGACGACGCCGACGCCCGCCGCGGCCGAGTTCGAGTGCTGCAGCACGTGCATCGGCAAGGTCGCGGCGAGCGTGTACGACTACGACCCGCTGGTCTTCAAACAGTGCGACCTCGCGAACTCGAAGCGCGTGTGCTGCTTTGAGTGCGGGTCGCCCGGCGAGCCGGCGTACGGCGAGACGATCTCGTACGCGAGCGACGGCACGACGCCGACCGTCAAGACCGGCACGTGGATCAAGTTCAAGTGGTCGGACATCCAGAACGTCACGTACATCACGCTCAAGGAGAACCAGAAGAAGACCGTGACGCCCACGATCAGCGACGCCGCGGCCGACCTCAAGTCGAGCTACTTCATGATCTGCGCCAAGTCGGTCGGCCAGATCGTGTTCCGCGGCTGGGGGGACCAGCCCTGCCGCGAGGCGTCGCCCGAGAAGGCGGTCACGGTGGTCCAGGGCACGGCGGGCGCCACGTGCGAGGCCGCCGAGCCCACCAAGCCCGACACGCCGGCGGCGTCGTCGTCGTCGGGCTCCACGTCCGGCTCGGCGTCGGTCGACGCGGCGATCTCCGAGTGCAACATGCAGCGCGCGACTGTCAAGATTGTGGACGGTGCGTCGAGTAGATTGGAGGATACATGATGCAACCTTCTCACCCCGCGAACGCTGATGTCGACTCTCTCTCTCCAGGCAAGAAGGAGTGCGTGTGCGTATCGGACTGGGCGGGGGCGCCCGCGTGCGACCAGATGCCGACGTGGAAGTGGATCGTGACGATCGGTGGTGGCGTCGCCGCTCTGGTGCGTGCCGGGCAGTGCGATTGTGAGGTCGCTTCTCGATTGTGGATGCTGACGACGGCGCGTGTTCGCAGCTCTCGATCCTCATCTCCGTGCGAGCGTTCATGAAGTCCCGGGAGAAGAAGCGCCTCGCGGAGGAAGAGTCAACGCCGCGGCTCGGCTCGCGCAAGGACGACGTCGAGATCCTGCAGATCACGCCCGACCGCCGCAGCAACGAGATGACGCAGGCGAACGCGCCGTACGCGCAGGCGCCGTACGCGGCGCCCGTCGCGCCGTACGGTCGCGAGAACAACCGGGCGGCGTCGGTGCCCCGGAAAGCGGACGACCGCGAGTTCACGCTGTGAGGCGGTGGCCGAGGCGAGCGAGTCGCAGTCCCGCATTCAGGTACCATATAGATCATCACCAGCTCAAGTCGCAGCAGGAGCAGCTGTCCGTCCGTCCGTCCGCCACCCAGCTCCTCTTGGCGAGCCCTCGTCCGAACGGCCCACCCGCCTGTGCGGGTCGGGTCTCTGGTGCCGCCGCCTGCAGAGAAGTCGCACACGCGCGCCGTTGGGACAGACTGTGAACTCTCAATATGTATCGAAGCAAAGGACTCGATTGAGTGCGTCTGTCGATGACTGCGTGGCTGTCGCCGTGCTTCTCTGCTGATTGCTTGTACTTCGACCGTAACTGTCGCCAAACTGTCTCCACTTCGTGAACTTGAAGAGCGTCTCGTCGCTGATGGTGGTTCGACTGATCTTCAGATGCTGCAGAGTCCCGACGACGCGAAGCTCTCGTTCGAGCTTGGTGGCGGGTTGAGATCCTGGCGCCGCTCCTTGGATCCGAGACCCGCGCTAGCCGGAAGATCGCGATGGCGCGGAACTCTTGTCCTCAGATCTCCCGTTGATGCTTCCAGCCCAGTTGTTGAACCTCGCGGTCGTGAAAGTCCCGACGATCACCAGCGATCGCAAGTTCGTACAAGAGCTTCAAGTAAGTAAATTGTTCAACGTCGGGAGCAACGAATTGGTGGCGCAACCTGATCTTGTTGAGTTTGAGCCGTTGTGACCAAAGCTGCTCTGAGATCTGGTGACCCGGCAGTTTGAATCGTGAGTTCGGGTGGCCCAGTTGGGCTTCCAAAGCATTGAGAAAGCAACAACCAAGGGGTAAGTCGTCATGGTGTTCAAGGCGGAGGGACGGCGCGATGCCGCGAACGACATCGATGCTGAAGACGATGGCGAAGGAGAGCTTCTTCGAGAACTTGGTGCAACCTATTCGGCACTCGCAGTATCGAAGGACACACAGGAAGTCGAAGTCTCCACGAGCACACGGGAAGATCTTGCGTACGACCTGGTGCTCCTGAAGTGGTTCGCGTACGCGTTCCTCAGCAAGGACTCAGCCTCCAGCGTAACGAAAGCTGTGATCCATGGATATGTCGAATCCAACAAGAGCGACATTCTCGCCATTGAAGAAGTGCTAAAGGCGAAGAACCCGGCGAGAGCGCTGCTGGACACGACTCTGATCTCGACGGATCGTGCAGAGAATGATGGCGGCGGTGGTGAAAGCGGGAGCACCGAAGACTTCACAGATCGGATTGCCGCAAGTGGTGTAGCCGATGTG
>JAASGM010000754.1:0-13632 GCA_023334215.1 Globisporangium cystogenes | reverse complement strand
GCTCCAGCTCCAGCTCCAGCTCCAGCTCCAGACTTGGATGTGTTTCTTTCGCGTCGATGGCATAACGGACAATGGGAAGAACCTGCACTGAATGCTGCTTCGTCCCAGGACATCATCTCCTGGAACAGGACCTCGCGGGATCGAGTTGAGAGGCAGCGCTCGCAAGCACAACCGAATTCTCCACGCAGTAGCTGCGTACGAACGCTCGCCTCCGCCAGCAGCAGCGCCAGCAGCAGCTGTGCACCGCCTCCGTCAGAGCGAACCACCACTACCACCATGCACGAGCCTTCACCCTACCTGTCGATCAACGACCCCGCGGAGACAACCGCCGCCGCCAGCTTTCCCACCCGCGCGATCATCTCGAAAGCGCGACTGAAGCAGCTCGTATTCTCGGCCGTCGCGATCACGTTCGTGAGCATCGGCGCCGTCTCCATCTCGTCGACCTACAGCTCGCCAACCGCGTTCACCGGCAACCCGAGCGACAGCACCGTGCGGAATGTGCTACACATCCCGCTCATCACGCAACTACCGACTCCTGTTCCCACTGCGCCAGCACCAACTCCCCAGTCGACAGCCGGGACTGCGAACGGGACGCCCCTGATGACGCCCACCCGCTCGACGCCTCGACCGCCCTCGACGACTCCGCCCGCTGGATCGACCACGGGGAACTCGCCGCAGTCGAACTCTTCGGGTGTCGTCGATTTCTCCGGCAAGGGCGACAACGACGAGTCCTCGTCGGGCTCCAGGTCGTCTTCGTCAAGCTCCAGATCGTCTTCGACGCCTGGAGGAACTCCAGGAAACACACCAGGAGCCGGACACTCTACTGCTTCGCCTTCGCCTTCGACGCCGCCTGGGAGCTCAAGCTCGTCTACGTCACCTGGGACTACAAGCTCCACTCCATCGTCGACACCATCCTCCGACACTCAGACACCCTCTCCTCAGGATCCTACTGCGCCTTTGCCGACAGCGTCGGCGAGTCTCACGCCACGACCGAGGACCTCAGCGCCACCTGCGGGCTCTGCTATCACCGGAGCGCCAACTTCGTCGAGCTCGAGCAACAGCGAACCTGCTACTGATCCAGCAGCAATGTTTCCGTCGCTGCCAGGATCGATGCCCCAGAGCTTGCCACCCCTCGTGACTCCAAAGGCGACGCAACCGCGAGCTTCTCCGTCGTCAGCGTCCACGCCACGACCGACTCCGAAGCGAACGACGACATCGACGCCTCCGGTTCCGACTGTGGCGCTCACGGCTGCTCCTGAACCGACCGCTCCGCCCCGCCCGTCTTACTTGTCATCGGCAGCAATCCAAGACGCGGCGGAGCCGACGGTCGACCTCGTCGGCGTCGCCAACCTGCGCGAGTACCCAGACATGGGTGCGTTCGATACGCGATGTTCGCGTGTCCCCACTCTCACCAGCGACGCTGACTCTGACTGACTGCCGCACACGTGTTCACCGTCGCAGGATGCTCGCTCCCCAACTACATCAGCAAGAACGGTAAGGTGTTAGCGATCGGACCAGCAGGCGAGACGCAGCAGCTTGTCGTCAAGGGCGTCAATTGGTACGCACCTGGCTACAGATCCTGGTCGACTGGAGGGGTCAGTGCTGATGAGTGCGCTCAACGGACAGGTTCGGCATGGAGAGCGACACGCGAGTGCCGCTCGGACTCTGGTCGAAGAACGCCGAAGGAAGCACGCTCGTACGCCGCTCGCTTAGTTGCCCACAGCGCCTCCGCTCTCGCTCTCTCTCTCGCTAACGCGTGTTCTGATACTCCCCGCAGTTCGAGATCGGCGCCTTCCTCGCGCGCAACAACTTCAACAGCGTCCGCCTTCCAATCTCCGTCGCCAGTGTGCTGAGTAACGCGGCGCCTGGCAAGACCCGCGTGACCCAAACCTCGAACCTCGCGCTCGACCTGGAGTCGTACATGAGCACGCTCCAGAGTATCATCAAGGGCCTCGCGTTCCACCACATCTCTGTGCTCCTCAGCCTTGACGCGCGCGTCTCGGCGGAGTCCGCCGTCGCGCAGCAAGCGACGGATGACGAGCTCTCTGAAGACGCCCAGCTCGAGGCGATCGACGTGCTCACGAGCAGCCTCTGCGGCAAGGCATACTGGAACGTGCTTGGACTCGACCTCAAGACCGACCCTGTCACGAGCACGTGGGGGGACGACTCGGACGGCGACGTCCGCGCTGCGGCGACGCGGATGGGGAACCGCATGCTCGAAGGCTGCTCCAAGTGGCTCGCGTTCGTCGAAGGCAACAGCGAGAGCCACGAGTGGACGTCGCCGAGCACCAAGAAGACGTACGGCTTTGAGGACTGGTGGGGCGGCGGGCTCTCGAAGGCCAAGGCGCTCCCGGTCGCCCTCTCGATCCCCGACAAGGTCGTGTACGCGCCGCACTACCACTCGCCGTCGGCGTACCCGGCGAGCTACTTCTACCAGGACGACGGTGTCTCGGAGCTCGCCGACAAGGAGCTCGAGGCGAACGTGCGCGGCACGATGGACGTCATGTTCGGCTATCTGGCAAAGGAACCGGATAGCCCCGCGCTCGTGCTCGGCGAGTTCGGAGGGCTCTACACTTCGGACCGGCACCCGCAGCAGACGACTCGGCGCGCGTTCGAGTACACCGTCAAGGTGCTCGCTGAGACGAGCGGCTTCGCGGGCGGCTACGTGTGGTCGCTGAACCCGGAGAGCGGCTTCGACTTCAACTACGGCAAGGCGACGGGCAGCGCCACGTTCCGAGAAGGCCTCGTCCGCTCCGACTGGCGCACGGCCAACCTGCCGCTCCTGGCGGCGCTCCGGCCACTGGACAGGACGCCGGGTCTTCGCCCGCTCCAGTGCATCAAGAAGGCCTTCCGCCTGCGCCGGCGGTAGCACGTGCACACGTTTTCGTATCCTAGAGCAGCGCCGTCGGAAGCGCTGTACCTGTACACCCTCCTCTTCCTCCTCGTCTCTCTCTCGTACTCTCTCTCTCTCTCTCTCTCTCTCTCTCTCGTACTCTATCTCTCTCACTCTCTCTCTTTCTCTCGATCTTCAGCTCCCTCTCTCTCCTTCTCTCTCACTCATCTTGCGTCGTTTCGATGTCTCCATTCGGCGCGCGTCTCTCCAAGATCACAGGCAGCCTCTCCGACCGCACGCACGAAGCGATGCTCTCTGCGCCTCGCTTCCTCGCCGTCCTGGCCGGGATCGGTGCTGCGTCAACGGCGCTGGCTGGCTCGCCGAGCAACGTGTTCAACCCGCAGTTCGTCGTGCTGGGTCGGGACGGCCAGGTGCTCGACCACGTCGACCCGACGCTGTTTCTGTTCACGCGCAAGACGCAGAATCCAGCGCCGCCACCGCCGACCACGCGCGAGATCGATAGCCCACCACAAGCGGAGCACAGCGACACCGAGAACGAGGTTGAAGTGACTGCTTCGATCCACAAGAGCACAGTCGTGAGCTCCAAGCTCTCGATCGTGCAACTCCGCGTCGATCTGGAGGAGCGCGACAGAGTTCAGCCGGATGAGAGTGTGTTCGTCGTCGAGTTGGAGCACACTGAAGTCGTGTTCGTACCGTCTCCATCGACACTCGCGGAGACCGAGAGGGAGACGGTCGCTCCTCGACGTCACGAAGAACTCGGCGCGCACCGCGAGATCTATCGTGAGGACCAGCAGGCGAGTGCTCGTGAGAGCGACTGGAAAGCACCACAGCCGAGCTCACGATAGTGCGCTGCTTGCAGGAGATGGAGTACGACGAGTTCCTTCAGCTCCAGTCATCGCTGCTTGCACTCGACGGCGACCAAAAGCAGGTAGCGCTCTCACTTCAGAGCTTCGTGGCGTGTACACCAGTGATCCTCTCACCACTTGTGTGCTTCGCTTGCTGCTCTCAACAGGTAGACGAGGTGCTGGCGGTGTCGTCGGAGCCTGCCGACCACCTCGAGAGCTCGCTCCCAGGCGTTCCCGGATCGATCCTCTTCTCCGAGATGGTGCGACGCGTGCGTTCGAGTTGCCACGACAGCTCACGAGCTGACCGTTTGCCCCGTTTCGCTATCCCACTCATCGCCAGAGCTGCTTGTTCGTGGCGTTCATCGGCTACCTCGTGCACTCGATCCCACTGTGGTCGCGCTTCTCGCGCGGCCAACGCTGGTGTCTGCTCGTGGCGTTCACCGCGGCGGTGCTCTACCAGGTCGCCGCCGTGAGCTGGTACTTCGGCCTCGTGTCGCCCGAGGTCATGATCGGGCTCTCGAGCCTCATCACGAGGATGATCTCGCTCGGCATGGTGCCGATCACCACGACCTCCTTCGTCGGCCGAGCGCGCGAAGCATGCAGCGAGCAGCAGCAGCTCCTGCTCCTGCAGCAGCAGCAGCAGCAGCTGAACCAGCAGCATGTGGCCCTTCCGTCCTCGGGCAGGAACGCGCGCTACCGCCACCCTCGTGCCCGTGCGAGTTGAACATGCATGTCCTCACAGTACCAGATAAGACCGCAAAGCTGGAGACCCCCTGCTTGACGCAGGGATCGAGACAGCGCTGCACTGCGATTGAACAAGTTGACAAGTCTCCCACTCGAGTCCTCATCCTATGCGTTGGGCGAGCGTGTGCTTCCTCGCCGTCGCTCTGCTTGTCGTAGCTCTTGGCGGCCGACGACACGCCCGGGGAGAGCAGATCTCAGCTTCCGAGCGCCGGTGCGGCACCTACAGCGCTGAGTCGCGATGCGAAGCGATCGTCGCAGCGTCGACCGGCACCAGGTTCTTCTTCGAGCGGACATCGGACGACACGAGGCGAGGTGGTCAGCGTTGCACACTCGATCGGCTTCCGCTTCGTGAGAGCTCCAGCTGCTGCGACTCGATGCTCCTCGACCGACTCAACAACGAAGCGAACCGCACGATCGCGTCGAAGACGCTGGTGCGTGGAGCGACGAGCTGTGGCGATCAGCTTTCGACGTCTGCTGGCTGTTCCTTCTGCTAAGGCTTCTCCACCCGCCGCAACAGCAGACGCAGTCGAACGACCACCTGCTCGCTGAGCTCGTCGGCGTCATCGTGATCTTCGGCGAATGCGTACGTTGGACACCAGCGTCCGCACTGGTGTACTGGCAGAAGTGTTCACACGATGCTGTTGTTACCAGGTCGCACTCGCAGCGTGTCTTGTCGACTGGATCGCCGTCCAAGTCCCGGGCTTCGCACTTCATGCCGCGCACAACATCGTTAGTCTGTTCGTCGGAGCGCTCGCCGCCGCGGCGCACCACCTGCTCTTCACAGGATGGTACTTGCGGTGGTTCCCCGAGTCCAGCGTGTACCTCCTTGCGCCGCTGCTGCAGATCCTGCTCTCCTGTTCCACGGGCGTCATCTACGCGTCGGCGATGCAGCAGCTCGCAGAACTTCAGTTCGAACAGCACCGCCTGATCCAGTTAAGCCGGGTGCCGCCGCGCGCGCGCTTCTGCTGATCAAGTGGAGGAAGATGTGAGACGACACCGACACCGTCGCGTTGACCCTACGTGTGTGATCAGTCCTCGAATCGGATGTCGAGCTTGCCGGTGCTCTCGTTCGCGAAGAAGAGCAGCGTCATGGCGATCGCCTCCAGGTGCATCTGCTGCTCCATGAACGTCTCCACCGCGAACTCCTTCACGAGCTCAGCGCTGTCCGGGTACACGACCGAGAGCTCGGTGCGTGTGCTTGGATCTACGACCACGAACGTGACCTCGTGGCGCTGCTGCAGCACGCGCACGTCGCAGTAGACCATGTCGTCATCGTCCTTCGACGCAGCTCCCGGGGCGTCGTCTTCGCCGGCGATCGAGACGATCGGCAGCGTGGAGCGGAAGATGCACGGATCGACTGCTACGGTGTCGGCGGTCGGGAAGCGGATACGCTCGCCGAGCCCAGCGACCATCCGGTGCCACGGCGCAGCGTTGTTGAGCGTCCGGAGCTCGGCGTACTGCCGCTTCATCTCGGAGCACAGCTGAGCGCGCAGCTTCGCGACCTTCTTGCTGACTGCGGCTGTCACTCCTTCTCTGCCCTTCTTCTTCTTCGTCGTCGTGTACGTCTTCGCCAGAGCCTCACAACACGCGGTTAGACCAGCTTGGAGGGCTCGGAGACGTGCCGTGACAGGTGACGTCGCGATCTCGAACTGTGGTACGAGGAGCTGGGCGTCGTGGTGCTGCTTCGTGTACGAGATCCAATCGAGCTGAGCGAGCTCCAGCGTCCAAGTCGAACTCGACGCGGGATCGTAGATCAGGACGCTGAGCGTCGTCCCAGGAGGACTCTGGGAGATTTGGTGGCTTGTGTTGCTGCTGCTGCTGCTGTCGTCGCCAGGAAGCTCGCCATCAACGGTGACCGACGAGATCGGAGGCTCCGCGGCGCGGAACACCGAGCAGCGATAGCGTCTTCCGGCGATCGCGCATGCTCCGCTCGCGACTAGTGTCTTGTTCGCAGCGATGTGCGGTCGAGAGAGCCACGTCCGTTGGCCGCATGTAGCCCGTCTCGCGTTGATCGGCATCCGGTCCGCCTCGTAGAGTCCTCGCGTGTTCATGAGCGCCTCGCTTTCGAGCACTCGCGTCGCTCTTTCCAGCGCCTTCGTCGCTCGCTCGCGCTCGTTCGCCTGTGTCTCTCGCATGGCTGCAAGCTCGCGCTTCCAGACCCCGACTTGCTCGTTGAGCGTCTTGAGGTCGTCTTTGATGCGATGTCGCTCGGCCTTGAAGTCTCGCCGGAGCTCGTGCGAACTCTTCTCGCCTTCAGTGCTCGCGGCGTCTCTCGGGACTGCGAAAGCGACACCGTTCCCGCTGTTGATGTCTTCGATCAACTCCCGAAGCTCCGCGTCTCGAGCTCGCAGCTCAGTCTTTCGAGTCTCCGCACCTTCGGTCCGGGCGTCGACCTCTACGGCTCTCGCGTCGCTCTCGGCGTCCAGCACTTGCATCTTCACGTCGAACGCGGCCCGGAGCGAGCGCTGACCTTCTGCCTGGTGCTTGCGCAGGACTTCGTTGCGCATGCCGTCGGATGTGCGAACGGGTGGAAGCGAGAGCCACTCGGTTGGCGCGCCAACACGGTCCTCTCGGATCGCGAGACTCAGTCGGTAGGAGGCGTAGTCGTCGGCTGAGTTCGCAGGAGCGTCGGTGCTGACGCCTACTTGCGACTTCGCTCGCGCTCCGTTGAAACGCAGCCTCGGAATGAGCGCCTGCGCGACGAGTAGCTTCTGCTCCGAACTCCACCGATGCGGCAGCGTGAAGACCCGCGAGAGCGACGCGGCTTCCATGACGCCCACGGCGAGCGAGAAGCTGCGGCTCGACAGCGGGTGGTACGCGACGATCGCGAAGCTGCGGATTTGCGTCGGGTAGTGGTACAGCGACACGATGAGCTTGTGGCCGCTGACGCGCACGCTCTGGCACAGCAGGCGATGTCGCGCTCGCCGTGGGAGCTGGAGGAGCAGTGCCAGCGCTCGCAGTCGCTCTTCCTCCGCGAGCCGCAGTCGCTGCTCGCGCTCGCGCCGGCGTCTCGCGGCGTCGCTGAGCTGCGCTTCCGGCGAGATGCAGAGCACTGGTGACTCGGGTGGTGGGAGGAGCTGCTTGCCTTGAGCACCTGTAAGCTCCAAGTGCTGGTGTTCGCACTGCCCATCGTGATGCTGCGGTTCGTTCGGACTGGAGCTGGTGTCGCCGCTGTCGTTGGCAACGGTGTCCGCATCGTCTCCCTCACGACTCGGGTACCGAAAGAACAGGAGCGCGATGAGCTCCTTGACGATCGCGTGCTTCTTGCCGGCGACGAGAAGGTGCGGACGCCTCTCGAAGACCCATTCAAGGTCGCTCATGATCACCACGAGCTCGTACCTGTGACTTGTCTTGGGGTCGTACGCCTCGAAGCGCAGGTAGCGGGAGGCGCCGTGCCGCTCCGCGAGCCCGGGACTGTAGAGCCGACCGTAGACCCCGACGCCGAACACCGACACGACGCAGTAGGTGCTCGAGATCATCACCCCTTGGTTGCGGATGAGGAGCTGCTGCGGCAGCCCCTGTTCGCGCTGCGGAGCTGCTGCCTCATGTGCAGTGGATGCACCGTGGATGTGCAGCTTCAGTGCCTCCCAGCGGCGCCACTTGCCCGTACGGTGCCGGAGCGGGTTGCTCATGGCGCACTTGGCGCGGTCAGAGGTGTGCTGCAGAGCGAGGATGACGCTCAGCTCGTCGGCGCTCCAGTTCTTGTCGCGATCGCGGATCGGCTCTCGCCAGCGCTCGCCCGAAAGGCTCGGCACGTAGCGGTACTGCAGCGAGTGGCACGGCATGAGCGCGACCTCGTCCCCTGGCGTGCACTTCTTCGGAATCGCAGCGAGCTGCAGCGGCGAGCAGCGAGCCTTCGGAGGGCTCAGGCGCTCGTGCAGCTGCACGATCTCCTCGACCCCGATCGTCGGCGCTCCGGCTGCGTTCAGGAAGACACGCTTACGCTGCAGCACGCGGATGTCGAGTGGGGGCAGAACCGACTTGTCGCTCGACGGCGGCTTCCTGAGCTTCGAAGGTGACGTTGCCTGCTGCCGCTGAGGCGACAGCGTCTGTCTGGATGCTCCTGAGGTGCTATGCTGGTCGACGTCGTGAGCGTTCGCGTTAGAGGAGGAAGCTGACAGTAGCTGAAGACAGTCGGGCATGCGAAGCGGAGAGAGTGCAGCCGATGGAAGCGGGGGCAGCATTGCCGAGTGCTGCACTGCCGGCTTGGACAGGCGTCTCTTGCGGGTTGCCGCTGTCGGGAGCGGGAGCGCGTACTGGTCCACCAAGCGTGCGGCACCCGCGTCGTCCAGGACGTCCCAGTCGATGAAACTGAGAAGCTGCTGGTGCTGGCGATCTGGTGCCGCGAAGACGTCTTCATCGCGGGCGACGACATCGAGCAGCTGGCGGTAGACTTCAGGAGAAAGCTGCGAGTCCATCGACTGGTCGTTGACGCTGTTGATCAGGTCAGGTCGCCCCGTGACCTCTCCAGTTACACTGCCAAGTTGGAATCGCAGGTCTGGTGAGTACGTGTGTGTGTGTGTGTTTGAGAGTGTGTGTGTGAGAGAGAGAGAGAGCGAGAGAGAGAGAGAAAGAGAGAGGTACATGACGACAAGTTCTCAGGATCGCACGCTCCGAAGGTTGCTGCTACTAACAGAGGATGACACTGCCCCTGGAGGCATCGTCGGCTCTGCTAGTCGCGGGAAGCAGCCGTGCGTCTCGCTGTTCTCCAGCTTTGAGCAGTACGAGCCGTCTTCGAGCCCCATTTGAGGTCCAGGACAGCTTCCGCTCGAGCTCGGCCCGCTGCAGATCGGTTGAGTCGTCGATGTGCAGAATGGACGCGACATTCCCACGACACTCACGGCCGTCTCGCCTGACGCGCACACTGGGGCGCTTTGCGGTGCTTCCGTTGCTGCAGGCGCAGAGGTGGCTGGAGCAGTGGATGGCTGAGCGGATTCCGGAGCCGAGGTCGTCGGAGACGGGGACAATGTGCCCGGGGGGTTCGTAGCGGAGGTCGGAGTTGCAGTCGCTGGCACCATGGACGGAGACATGGCTGGGGTCGGTGCGGAGGCCGAAGCCTCTGCTAACGTGACAGAGCTACTCGGAACCGGCGTTGTCGTCGCAGGAAGCGGAGTCACACTTGGCAGATCGGGTGGTGACAGTGTGGGGCTGTACGTCATTGCGGACGGCGCGGACTCTGTTGTCTGTGACTCGCTGACAGGTTGCGGCGAAGTTGACACCGGTGCTGGTGCCGTAGACTCTGTCGCAGGGACAGAGGTCGCGGGGGTCGGCGTCGGAGATGGCGCTAAGGTTGGCGAGTTTGTCGTATCCGTGGGCTGAGAGCTCGCAGGTGGTGTGGAAGTGAGAACCGGAGTCGAGATCGGAGTGACCGACGGGGCTGCGACGGAAGACGGGAGCTGGGTCGGTGTTGGTGTGGGACTTGTCGTTGGTGGCACATCTGTCGACGGAGTCACTGTCGTATCGGAAACCTCGAACTTCTCGCCTTCGACAGACTCGATCACTTGTTGGGCAGACTCTGTCAGCGGATCGTCAGCCTCACCGCCAGAGCCGGAATCGACAGACTGATTTTCGTGCTGGTCGCCCGTGACTTGTAAGTGGTCCACCGAACTCTCCGTGCCATCATCAGTGGCGTCTTCAGACAACTCTTCTTCGATCTCGTGTGGCTCCTCATCGAGATCACTCGCAGGATCCGATTCAGCTTCGTCGCTTCCACCCGCTGATGCGTTCGCTTGCTCCGACTCATCTTCCTCGTCTGCAGGCACGCCCGACGTCTCGTCATCTTGTTGTCCCTCTCCGGTCCCCTCGGTTGTGGATTGTCCGGTTGTGGTAGACGCACTATCGGTCTTGGACACGAAAGAACCGTTGCCGCCTTCGCTCGTTGACTCGGACGTGGACTGCTGAGTGTCGGTGACGTCGGCGTCCCCGTCCGCAGAGAGAGTGTCGGGGTCGTGCTCGCCGTCACCGACACTGGCGCTGGAGGCTGGCGCAGGAGTTGCCGGACTGGGGGTTGGCGTTGGGTCGGGCGTGTCGGTGACCAGCGCTTGCGTTTGAGTGACGGGCTCATCGGGGGCGAAGACGTCCGGGTTGAAGATCGGGATCTCGCTCTCGCTGTTCAGCTCACTGAGCAACTTCACCTGGATGACGTTCAGCCCACTGGTTCTCGAGACCATCAGAGAAATGGCAGCGGCGACGACGAGGATGCACGCGATAGCTCTCGGCATTCCACGGGCTGGTCAGTCGGCTGTGGCGGGTGCGTGTGGCTGTCGAGTGCAAGTATCGAAATGAGGCGTCTTGAGACTTGGTCTAAGCGCGGCGGCGACGGTGTTCCTTGCTTGCGCTCTGTCGGTCCTAAAGTGTAGCTGCGAGGTGCAGATCGCCCAGGCGCCATCGCATGGCACTCAGCGAGCAAGCTGGTCGCTCTTGGAAAGCGCTTGTAGCTATCGAGATCGATCGGATCATAGACTGAGATAACCCGGTCAGCGACATCATCGCATGCAGCAGAGGGCGGAGAAGAAGGAGTGGGAAGCACGGGTGGATACGAACTATGTATCACTAGATCGATGGAGCTGATCCCGGCCGGCAGCCGAAGACGCCCGTGGCGACGACGCCGCAGTGGGAGCCCAACGGCAGCTCGCTCGATACGCCAGGGCAGTCGCCGGTCTTGTTGTTCCCCGTGCAGATATTTGCTCCCCGCACACAGAAGACCCCAGGGACGTTCTCCACGCTTACTCGGTTGTATCCTGGGCAGTCAACGCTTGGAGCTGGGGTCGGTACTGCAGTAGGCGCCACAGATCCTCTCAGATTGGTGGATGGGACTGGAGTCGGACTTGGCGTCGGGGGCGACAGTGGTGCCGATGAGACTGCTGGAGTTGGCGCCGGTGTTGGTGGGTGCGCGTTGGTGGCAGCGCCTCCAGTTGTCAGAGTAGATCCGCTCGCATCTGCCAGCCCAGCGCCAGCCGCGGTGGCGACGTTCGCGCGTGTGTCGGGGGAGAACTCGAGGGGGTTGAGTTTCCCTGTCGCGATGCCTTTCGTCCCCGGCAGCACTGGAATCAAGTCGCTCGCTTTCACTGCTGCCTCGCCGCCCTGAACTTGAGCTCCGGCACGGAGAACAAGAACTGAGAGCAGCACAGTGTAGCAGCACCGAAGCGGAGAGCACCAGCGAGTCATGACGGTCAGCTTGAGTCCCTTGGACACGGGAAAATGCGGAGTGAGAAAGCACGTCCGCGTCGCTCGAATCCCGAGATTGACGCTCGTTCGACACGGTCAAGCGGGTGCAGTGTATAGTGGTCTCGAGACATGCATCGACATGCCGTCCGATCTTCGCGGACAAGCATGAAGGGCTGGGTATCTCGACGCCTGACAAAGTCGTCGTGGGGCTTGATCATCACGCAGGGGAGGCAAAATAAGACTCGCCAGCATCTCACACGGATCTTCTCGCACCGAGCTTCGTTGAGAATAGTGTTACCAGCTCGACTTCGACACTCTTTCACAAGAGAAGACGCCATAGAGATGGCCCTGAACAACACTTGAATAGCACGTGGGTCTTCGGGTTGGAAGTGCACCACGGCAGATTCAGGTTGGTCTTATCACACTACTCGATCTTCGATCGAGGAATCGAGGACCTCCGGACGCACAAGACGCGATCAATTGTTCAGAGGAGGAGGCGATATATTAGGCGGAGGTTCATTCTCTGTGTGAAGAACACTGTACAGCAATCCGAGCGCGCTCACTGAAGTCCCCAAGTCCCCATCTGCTCCTTCTTGCTGGAGGCATACACGTTCGCGACCAAGCTGCCTCGCAGCGGCGGTCCAACCACCGGTGCTCGCGATCCGCGAGCGGCGCTTGCTGGAAGCCGATGCGGTGCACGACACACCCGCAGACCGCATCGACGAGTTCTCGAGCAAAGTGCATTCATCGATTGAAAGCTCGACGAGATCCAAGCGACCGCGAAGGCAGTGGCGGATGAAGACACGACCTCTCATATGAAGAGCTGTGCGCGGAGCTGGACAACTTCAAACTCAAGATGGCGCCGATGCTCGAGGCAGCAACAGAGGACGCGCAGCGCGTGAAGATCAGCCAGACGTAACCGCGCAGGAGATGGCCGCGCTGAACACACCGGTGCCGGACGACCTCAAGAGCCTGTCGAGCTGGCTCGTCGAGAAGGTGCGGCGGTAGGAGCAAGCAACCAACAAGGCGAGCAAGGGGAGTAACATGGCGCAACAGGAACGACTGCTGTCGACGCTGCCGCAGCTGAACAACCAGCTCGAGTTGCTCTCGATCGTCATGCGCAAGACGACGTTCGCGATGTAAGAACTCGTCTCGAGCCTCGCTGCGCGCGCACCGGCCCACGCGGGTGATGCTTGCGTGGGGGCGGCGATGACTCGCTCGGCTGCTCACAGGCAAAGTCAAGGAGCAGGTCCACTTGCTCGAGTCGCTCGTACCCTTCTTGGTCACCGTGGTTTGCAGCAGCACTGACGTCAAGGAGTACGTGAGGCTCTCGCGCTCGCACAAGTACGGCGCTGTCAAGTCGACGCTCACTCACGCACTCGCGTAGGCGTGGGTGGGCGAGACAGAGTGTGCTCCGAGCGAGTGAGCGGGTGATGCTAGTACAGAACACAAAACCACCCGAAGTACACGGAATTGATCTCACTTCCGTCGTGCCCCAGCAGCATCACATCGCAGATGCTGAGGTTGAGAATCGACACATACTCCGTGCACGGTTCCTCGGTGCTTCCCCATATCACTTCAACCGCGTCTCAGCGGACACAGCAAATGCGAGACGAGCTGGTGTGTGTGTGGTGATTGGAAGTTGTGAATCTGGACACCCACACACGCCGACAAGATGATCACTCTTACCACTATCGTTCGTCTTATCCCGAGGTGTCGGCATGAGCTGGAGGCGAGCGTCAGTCAGATCGCAGGCGAGCGTGGTGCTGTGTTCAAAGCACAACATTCGGTGTTTGGCGTCGATTCGATCGATCGCCCGCGCGAACGAGGAGCGATGGCCCCAGTCGATGCTGGAGCGTGCACGACGCCGAAGCTGCTGCGCCACCAGTTAGTCGCGACAAAACCTCGCAGCAGCTACCTCCAGCGAGTGCACACGCTCGCCGGTCCAGGCGCGTACGCGATCCCGTCCACGTTCAAGCAGACACCGCTGAATGAGAAGCTCCGCGAGGTGCAGCAGAAGCT
>JAASGM010000753.1:0-13638 GCA_023334215.1 Globisporangium cystogenes | reverse complement strand
GTGAAAAGGCATCTGACTTGGACTGTTTACTGCTCCGTCTAAATAGCATGTGGCTATTTTTGCGAACAGAGGAAGTTACACAAAAGATATGGCGATTTTGCCAAGCAACCCAAATTCATGCCATGATATGATGTAATACGTTGGACAAGATTGGTAATTGGAGTGCTAACTTATGCGTGCCATATTTAACGTTATAAATGGAACACAAATTTCAACGCACTAGAAAGATGCCACTCATTTTGGCACCCCTTCGTGCCAATGAGCTGTGCGGACCCGGCGACTTGCGCGGCTCTCGACGAGTGGCAGCTGCGCCATGTCGCGCTGCGCCTGGAGGCGGACATGCGAGCCCACAAGCTCTCAGGGACCGCCACGCTGCGCTTCCAACGCGGACCCGCAGCAACTGCGGCGTCGTCGCTGCGCCTCGACGTGTTTCGTCTGCAGGTTCAATCCGTGGCGGCGCGCGTTGCCGGATGCGCGGACCTGAAGCCTGCTGTGTTCTCTGTGCTACCATTCACGGCGTTTGGCGAAGCGCTGGAGGTTGAATTGCCGCCTGCGGCGCTTAGCGCGAACGAGTTGGAGCTCGCCGTGGACTACACGACGACGGCCGAGAGCCCGGGCGTGTGTTGGCTGGCGGAGCAGCAGACGGCCGGCAAGCGACTGCCGTACATGTACACGCAGGGCCAAGAGGTGCTGAACCGCAGCGTCTTTCCGTGCCAAGACTCGCCGTCGGTGCGCATCACTTACTCGGCGTCCATCGTCGTCCCGTCTGAGCTGGTGTGCGTCATGAGCGCGAAGCTCTGCGGAGTCGAGTCGATGGGCGACCAAGAGGCTCCGAAGAAGAGGTTCGACTTTGAGATGCGCCAATCGATTCCTGTGTACCTCGTGGCGATGGCGGTCGGAGATCTCGTGTGTGCGGAAGTCGGTCCGCGCTCGAGCATCTGGACCGAGCCGTGTATGCTCGAGGTATCCAAGGAGGAGTTCGAAGGAGTGATCGAGAAGTACCTTCGCACCGGGGAAGAGCTCTTCGGGGAGTACCAGTGGGAGCGCTACGACGTACTGGTCATGCCGCCGTCGTTCCCGTATGGCGGAATGGAGAACCCGCGCCTGACGTTCGTGTCGCCGTCACTGATCGCCGGGGACCAGTCGCTGTCGTCAGGTACGCGCGCACGCGATCTCGATGCTCGGTCGATGTGCTGGTGTTTGCGCTCATACTGGCTCTGCTCTTGACCTGCAGTGATCGCGCACGAAATCTCGCACTCGTGGTACGTTCTGCGTGGGCGGGGTTCTCTGTGTGAGCGTGCGATCTGACGTCACGGGTCTCGGCGCCTTCAGGTTCGGAAACCTCGCTACGAACGCGTCGTGGAGCGACTTCTTCTTGAACGAGGGCTTCACGATGTATGCCGAGCGTCGGATCACGGAAGTTGTTCACGGCAGGTACGACTTGCGCGACTCGAGGGAAACGGGCTGATGATCCTCACACTAACTTGGGAGTATGTTTGCCGCGCATTCATGCTCAGAGCACTCATGTGCCTGAACGCCAAGCTCGGAGAGGCGTTGCTACGCGAAGAGATCTCGTCGCTCGGCGAGAGCTCGCCCCTGACGCGGCTTCGTGTTCCCCTCGAACAGGGCATCGATCCGGGCGACTGCTACAACCAATGCGCGTACGAGAAGGGGTATGCGTTCGTGAGCTACCTGCGCAGCCTCGTGGGTTCGGACAAGGTACGATTTCTCTTCTGCTCACTAGCGGCGCTCATCGAAGGTGTTTGGGCTCATCGTCCTCTCTCTCTCTCTCTCTCTCTCTCTCTCTCTCTCTCACTGGACGACTCAGGCGTTTGACGACTTCCTCAAAGCGTACTGCGACGCCTTCCGGTTTCAGTCCATCGCTGCGGAAGACACGATCCGGTTCTTCATCGAGTACTTCCCGCACCTTGCTGACGGGACAGAGCTAAAAGGGCCGATCAAGTTCGCGACGTGGTTGCACGAGCCAGGGTATCCGCGATTCAGCCCTGACCTCTCTGATGCCAAGGAGATTATGGAGAGCTGCGAGGCACTCGCGTACCACTGGGGAGCGTCAGCGCCGCACACGCCGGTGCTTGCGAGTGTACTCTACCTGACCGAGGAGGCGAAGACCTGGCCAGTATTCCAGCTGCTCTACTTCCTCGACTGCTGCTTCGTAGCGCCGTTCGCGAACAACCAGTCCGTCTTGATCGAGCTCGGAGACACGCTCTCGCTCTGGGGCTCAACGAACGCCGAGGTGATGTTCCGGTGGTCCCAGGTGCTGATCAAGAACGAAGTGGAGGCGAAACTCGCCTTCGTGCGCGCGTTCCTGGAGCTCCAGGGCAAGCAGAAGTTCCAGATCCCGATCTTCCGCCTGCTCACCGCGAGCGCGAGTCCCGCGATCCGCGCGTTCGCGACACAGACCTACGCGCTCATCCAGCCTTCGCTGCACGTGATGGTGCGCGACCGGATCGAGCTCTTGCTGGCAGCAGCTTCCTAGCTTCCTTCAGTAGCTTTCTAGCTTTCTAGCGATCAATCAGAACGAGCAGTTTGCTCTCACAGGAGCAAGCAATTGCTAAGCTCTTGAATTTCAGACCGAAAGATGCGGCGCCGCCTGCGCCAGCGGTGCGACGCCCTCTTTATCTCTGCTGCGCTACACCTGCTCGTCACGTCTCACGCTCGCTTGTGTGTGGCCGCAGCGCGAAGCGAGACGAGCTGTCGTCGTCGTCGTCGTCCAGCGGCTCCGACGCCGGCGGGCGGCTGCGGCAGGTGCCAGCGTCAGCCTTAGCGCCGCACCGCAAGCGACGACAGAGCGCCGAGGAGGCGACGACGGCGGACGCGGACGTCGTCGTACTCGACAGCGACAGCGAAGGCGACGCGGCTGCTGCCGCGGAGAAGCCCCGCGAGCGCGAGTGGGCGTGTCCGCAGTGCACGTTCCTGAACGCCGAGCGCAGCGCTGCGTGCGACGTCTGCGGCGGGCCGAGTCCGGCGCCGAAACCGCCGCGGAGCATGACGCAGTGGCTCGCGCAGAGCAACAAGAAGATGAGGAAGGCGGGGGCGGACAGCGGGACGACGCCACGCGCGAAGCGGAAGCGGGGCGGCCCGCTGCTCGAAGTCATCGACAGCAGTGGCGAGTCTGGCGCAGAGGACCGCCGGGCGAGGTCGTCCAGACAGCCGACGCGCGCAACACCGCGCGCGCGGACTGAGCTCTGGGCCGACTCGCACGCTCCGTCCAGTGTCGACGACCTTTGCGTGAACAAGAAGAAGGTGCAGGAGCTCTCGGACTGGCTGAGCCGGAACGCGTGGTGCGCAGCAGCATCGCCGGTCCACCCACGGAAGCGCCTTCTGTTGCTCTGTGGACCGCCTGGTTCTGGCAAGTCGACTGCGGTGCGCTGCATCGCAAAGAGCATGAACGTCGGGATCAAGGAGTGGAGCGACAACGCGTCAGCCGGCAGGCTGAGCTACGACCGTAAGCTGCAGGAGCAGTTCTACACCGCGCAGACCTCCGGCGTGGACGACTTTATGGACTTCATCTCGCGCTCTGTCAACTACGCGGCGCTTCCTGTTGCGAGCGCAGCGCGGCGGGTCCAAAGAGCAGGGCTCTCGAACGCTCTTCCTGCTGCTCCATCCTCGTCGGGGCAAGTGATCTTGGTGGAAAGCTGGCCACAGACCTGGTCGAAACAGGATTCGGCGTGGGATGAGCGCGTGCAGAAGATCTTCAAGATCATCGTCGATCCAGCTGCTAAGAACCAGTTCCCGGTCGTCTGCATCTTCAGCGACGTGCGTGAGAACAAGGTCGATCTCAAGCAACTCGCCAAGATCTTCTCTGCAGACGTGATCCACTCGCCGCTTACGACGGTGATGAACTTCAACAGCGTCACCACAGGTATGTCAGGCCGTATGTGTGTTTGCGTGTTGTCGGAACAAACTGACACCCGATCTCTCGCATGGCATGTCTAGCTCAACTGAAGAAGCAGCTGACCCGAATCACCGCCTCGGAGCGCCGCAACCTCAGCGTCGCAGACATCCAGCAAGTTGTTGACAAAAGCAGCGGCGACATCCGGCACGCGATCAACATGCTGCAGCTTGTTGGCCACCAGAGTGACCACCGGAGAAAGCCAAGATCCACCGTGGCGGTGTCGGCTCAGCAGCCCACGAAGTCCAAAGCTACTGCCGCGATTGCTGGGCACTCCGCCCTCCCCAAGCGCCAGCAAGAAGAGGAGGCGACACCAGCGAATCGCGACCCGTTCCTCTCGGACTTCCATGTCGTTGGGAAGATTCTCCATGGCAAGATGATGAAGGCAAACACCGACAGCAACGGCGCAGAGCAGACTCGTGTGGACTACGACTTGCTGATGGAGACCTCGACGATGGCGCTGGAAAGGGTGCTAGAGCTCGTGCACGAGAACTGCGTGGGGTACTACACCGAGGTGGATGAGCTTGGCGACGCACTTGAGCTGCTCAGCACGACGGAGAACCTCCTGGTGGAGTCTTACAAAGGCAACTCCAACGCAGATGTACGCACTCGTTCGTGTTGGGTTTGTGGGGATCGGAACTCTACTGACGACTCCTCTTCCAGGTGTCCAAGCGCGCTCGAGAGATTGCTCAATCGATTCTTGTCCGGACCACGGCTCTGACGAACCAGCACCCAGCGCCAACTGCCTTCCGACCGATCTCTGGAGCTCGCGGCTTTGCCACACGACAAAAAGTTGCGCTGAAGAAAGACGACATGCTCCGGTTCACCAGCAGCGACACGGCGCACGACTACCACTACCTGTGCAGCGGCGACACATTTGCTTTCGATGTGGAGCCATACCTCGGAGTGCTCGGCGTCCAAGGGATGCCAGGCACTTCTGGAGCCGCCCATGTTGGAGAAGGACAGCCCATGGACGGAGTCCTGGATGATGAAATCGAGAGTAGCGACGGTGGATGGTGACCATATCGTTGTCTCTCTACGCGCATCAGTCTACACACTCTAAGAATCGGACGACGCGCTAGGCGCAGCGATGTTGACACCTCCGCCTGCGCTGCTGTTGGCTGATTTTCGGATCGCCGAGTCGTACTCGCGACGCCTCGCGAAGCTGCTGTTCTTGAGCCTGTCACCCGCACCGCCTTCTGAGCCCGTGGCTGCTGCTGGTGCAGGTGCCCCCATGTTGGAGCTACTTGCAGTCGAGGACGGTGTCCCCGACGTCTCCTTCTGATCGATTATCATTCCCAGTCGGCACTTCTTGGGCGTGTTCGACACACCCGCGCCTGGCGACTTGGACGAGTCGGACGCGGCGGATGGGGCCGCAAAGTCCGCGGCGAGAGACGCAGACGACGGCTCGTGCGCTTCTTGCAGCTTCTCCGCGCTTGCCAGCGGCAGCTCCAGCAGCAAACTCATCTCGTGACCGACCCAACGCACAATGTACTCGCCGTTGCGCTTCCGGTTCAGGTCGCCCTGGAGGCGCCGCGTGGCGGCGTAGTGGTGGCTGTAGCCCGAGTTCTGTCCGTTCTTTCGAGAGACACCGTCTCCATCGCGAAGCTTCTTCTCCAAGTTTGCGAGCCGCTGGTGGCAGTTTAGTTGCCCGAGCGAGTGCTTGAACCACTCGTACAGCGTCAGCGCCTTCGTGAAGCAGTTGTGCGCGCCGCGAAGGTTGCCTTTGCGGGTGTGAATCATCCCGATCGCGCTCAGCGACGCTGCCTGGCCGATCTTGTCGCCGACCGCCTTGTACAAGATCAACGACATGCCGAACTGCGCCTTCGCCTCGTCGAACTTGGTTTCCGTGGTCAGCAGGACGCCCATGAGCTTGCGCATGTTCGCTTCGTTCCGCGTGTCCTTGTTGTGCTTCGCGATGTGAAGCGCCTTGTTGGCAGCATTCCACGCCCCGCGGTGGCGACCGGACAGGAACAGCGAGTGTGAAAAGAAGCACGCGACGTCGACCACATAGCTGCCGATCTTCTCGCGCAGGCTGACGGTCGATGCCGGCGTGCAGTCCACGCTGAGACCCACAGCCGAATCGCGCTCGAAACTGGCCTGGTTGTCTTGCATCGCCTTCGACTCTTGACTCCACTCCTCGATCATCCGGAGGTGAAGATCCAGGATCATCCACAGATTCGACTCGTGCATGTCCAAGATCAGGTACGACGCACTCGAGCGAGCCGCGAGCGTGCAAATGTGCTGGAACACCCAGTAGCTCACCTTCCAGAAGTGCCGCGCGCAGTTGTACAGGAACAGATCACGGTCGGCGCTGCACATCGATTCGAGCGCCTCGTTCTTGGCGCCGTCGCCATCGTACATCCCAAGAAGACTTCGCGCGTAGCTCGTGATAAACGGGAACGTCGAGTACGACACGCACACAGACATCAACTCGGCTTGGCTGTCGAGTTGCTCGACGTGCTCAGCCACGCGCGACGCGCGGCCGCTGCGTGTGAACGAGTTGATCATGTGTCTGTCAGCCAAATGCCCGCGCGTCGAGGTGCCGCCTGGCTCGCAGTCCACTCCGTCTGTCTTGCTGCTTGTGCCGCCTCCAGAGATGTAATCACCGTACGACTTCAGAGCCAGCAGCAGTGATTGGTCGTACCCATCGTTCGCCCGGGATCCGCGCGACCTCTGCCGCTGGTTGCTGCCGCTACTGGTCACACCAGTCACCCCGCTGCGCCGCGGCAGCCCGCGATTCGCCAGCGCGAAACCAGGGATCCGGTTGCGCTGGATCAACGAGAACCGGAGCAGCGTCTCCACGAGAACCTCCCACTTGTTTCCCCACAGACTCTTGAAATCTGCCGGCGTCGCTCCGGCCGGCAGCAACCCGAGTAGTGCGAAGAAGCGGATCGCGTCCTGTCCGTGGTGCATCTTGACTTGCTCGAGCGACACTCCGAGAGAAGTCACGAGCGTGTTGACAGCACTCCGGTCGTGTGCTGGGAGCCCAACGACCTGCAACTCGCTCACCCCTCGACTCAAAACGGCGCGCGTCAGCTCTGACAGCGAGCGATCTTGAAGCAACGGCGCGCAGAGCGAGATCGCCTGCGGATGCCCATCGAGAAACGCCATCAGCGGGTGGTTCGTGAGCGCTTCCAGAACCGAAGACGAGCGCGACATCCCGCTTGAGCTGCTGGTGTCGATGTCACCGATCTCCGAGAGCAGCAGCGGACGCGGCGATTGCTTCAGGAACAGGTCTGCAGCATGGTAGTGCGAGAGACGATTGAGCGAGATGACCTTCTCGTCGAAGCCCGCCATGCCGCCGCCCATCGCCTGGCGCGCTGTCATCAAGAACGACAGTTGAGGCGTGTTCTGCAGCAGGTGCAGCAGGAACTCGCGCACGACCGACGGGTGCGCGTTCATCGGATCCTCCATGTTGTCCATCACGAGCAGCACCTTCAGCTCCGACAGCACCTGGTGCAGCGGCAGCTCCTTCTCACGGCCGCCTTCCGGAAACAAGGAGCTCTTGATCGCCGATTCGAGCCCTTCGAGCGACTGCACACCACGCAGGCGGATGAAGGCGACGCCGTGCGGGAACGCGTTGCGGTCTGCAAGGAAGTGCGCGAGCTTGATCGAGAGCGTGCTCTTCCCGATGCCTGGCGGTCCGCGAACCGTCACGAAGCGATGCGAGTTCACCAAGCTTGCGAGCGAGTGAAGCTCGTGCTCGCGGCCGACGAACGACTCGGAGACCGCCGGCAGCGTCTTGAGGAACCGGTTGGACGAACTGACGTCCACCCACTTCCCGACCGAGATGTCCGAGAACACGAAGTGCATGCTCGAGGTGTTGCACTTGCAGCCCTTGGCGTTGAAGTTGACCTCGATGGCCTCCGGCAGCTCGCTCTCGCCGTCGCTCGCGGAGGTTGCGAGCGGACACGTCTCGGCGTGCAAACTCGAGGACTCGAGCAGCACGAACTTGTCGCCTTCGTTGTCGGGGATGCGCATCTCGGCGCTCACGCGCACGCGCGCGATCTCGAACGCCTGGTGCACAGTCTTCCCCGTGAGCGCCGCGTGGTAGAACGAGTGCGAAAACATGGACGACGACTCGTCCAGCACTTTGTCGTCGCACCGCACGCACACGACGTGCGCGACGCCAGCCTGGATGAACACCTCGCCGATCTCCCGGGAGTGGCACGACGACACGAATACCAGCTTGAGCGTCCCGCACGAGCCGCGTGACGACGGATTCGACGACACCGACGACTGCGAGCGCAGCAGCGCTCCAGGAATGCTCCTCGGAGGCGCGTCGTCGTCCTCGAACGCATCGCTGGACGCACCCCCAGTCGCCCCGCTGCCACTTTGGAGCTCGTCGACTTGGAGCGCCCCGCCGCCTAAGATGCTGCGCAGCGTCGTGGCGTCCACCATGTGCGCAAGTCCGGTGCAGTGGGTGTCTTCGAACACGAGACAGCTCTTCCGGCCGGCGATCTGACCGCCATGGCCGCTGAAGTGCAGCACCGTGACGCCGCGGTCGAGCACCTTGCGCAGCGCGTCGACGGTCGCGACGGCGTGCATGGTGTGCAGCGCGCGCTGGCACTCGTGGAAGATCTTGTTGAGGTGCGTCTGCTCCTGGCCGATGTTGAGCGGCGGCACAGGCTTGAGGCGGCGGCTCGAGCCGCCCCCGCCCTCGACCCGGAAGACGAACGGCAGCGAGTAGAGCGTCGCGAGGTCCACCCACGTGTTGTGGATGCCGTACACGCTCGAGGACTCGGTGAGCGTCGTGCAGTCGGACAGCGTGTCGCTCCTGTCCTCCGCCTCCTCGTCGTCCCCGCCGCCGTCGCCTCGCCCCTCCAGTGCG
This sequence comes from Globisporangium cystogenes, assembly GCA_023334215.1. Classification (NCBI taxonomy): domain Eukaryota; phylum Oomycota; class Peronosporomycetes; order Pythiales; family Pythiaceae; genus Globisporangium; species Globisporangium cystogenes. The sequence goes on along the minus strand of JAASGM010000753.1, from coordinate 4,891 downwards.
CCACCGCCACCCGCCGCCGCCGCCGCGAGCAGGGGGCCGTCGAGCACTGCGCGCGCCACGCGCTCGTTGGCAGCGGCGGAGAGTTTTTCTTGCCGCGCGTCTTCGTCTCGCGCGCCGCCGCTGGTGGCATCGCCAGTGTGACGCTGGTTGTCGCCCACGCGCTGTCGCGCCTGCAGCAGCTGCTGCGCTTGCTGACGCACGGCTGCGAGGAACTCGGCGTCATTGACGGCTGTGGAAGAGGAAGAGGCCGCCAGCAGCTCTACGAGCGCCCAGAGCTCCTGCTGCAGCTGCGCCGCGTCGCCAAGCGCACTTGCGGCATCGCCGCTGCCGCCGCTTCGCGTCATTTCGCGTTGTGAGCTGGTACTGTTCCTCTTCCACTCATGCGTATTGTATATCTCATGTGAGCAACACCACTATCAGAAACAAAAGGGTTTTAAAATATACAGGCATTTTTGCTCGCACATGCCTCACTTTTATATGATTTTTAAAGGGTACTCGTTCTAGGTGCGGCAGGTATTCAGAAGATTCAGCGCTCCTTCCTTCTTCTCTTCCTGCGCGACAAGCTTCAGCTACCAGCTACGCTGGCCACACCGGGACGACGACGACGGCGGCGACCCGACCGCGACGACGAGATAAATAGGCAGCCCACACGCAGAGCGCGAGCGTCACTCGGCAGCGTCGCGCGCCAGCTGCTGGTGCACAGAGCAGAGGTTGCCGTTGCGCTCGTACGCGGGCTTCTTGCAGCCGTCGACCACGCAGCGCTTGCCTGCCGCAGCAGCCACGGACGCGTCGCGACAGTCAGCTCCAGCTACAGGTGCGGGGCGTCTCGCCAGTCGCACGCACCGCCGCCGTGTGCCCAGCAGAGTCCATGGGACACCGCGGTCTTCGTGCAGCCCTCGCCGCTGCAGTTCTTACCGCCGCCGTGCGTCCAGCACACGCCGCGCGACTTGGCGCGGTTGTCGCACCCGGGCACCGTGCACTTGGTCGAGCCGCCTGACGAGCCGGTGACATGCAGTCAGCCGCCGACTGTCCGCACGTCCACGCTCAGTCGCAGACGTACCGTGCTTCCAGCAGACGCCGAGGTTCTTGGCGCTGCTCGTGCAGCCGGGAGTGGCGCAGCGCTTGCCACCCTGCCCACAGCACCGCAGCGTCAGGCGCGATTCGCAGCGCAGCACACGAGAGATGCATGCAACACACACATCGCGTACCCCGTGGCCGATGCAGAGCCCGCGGTTGACGACGTAGCGCGTGCAGCCGTCGAACTTGCAGATGCGCGACTTCTTCACTTGGCTGCGGCCTGCGCCGCTGGACGCCACCGACGAGCGCCGTCGCGCCGGCGCCTTGCCGCCCCTACCGTCTGCTTCTGCGCCTGCCGCGCCGCGGTCGTGCGCGTAGTGGTCTGCGCACAACGCAGCTTGTCAGAGAAGCGACGACGTCATTCCTCCGCAGTCGCACGCGCGAACGCACCGGTGCTGGCGTCGCTGGAGACACCGCCGACCCAGTCGCCTTCCTCGCTGTCGTCGAGGTCGTCGCGGCGGAGGAAGAGCTCGCTGCCGCCTTCGCTCGCGTCTGCGCGGTTGCCTCGGCCAAGGATGAACGCGAGCGAAGACTTGTCCGAGGCGGCGCTGGCGCTGGACGGCGACAGCTCGAGCTCGCCGTTCTGGCTGCTGTTCTCGTTGTTGTCTGCGAAGGAGGCGGCGTTCATGATCGCGTCGAGGCGGAACGAGCCGTTCCCGTCCCGTGTGCGCGGGGGCACGTGCGTCGCCGGTGACGGCGCGAACGGGTACGCCTCCTGCATGCGCTCGGCCAGGCTGCGCGCCGCGGTGGCGGACGCCTCGCGATCCTCCACGGACTGCGGCGACGTGAGCGTCGGGCGCCCTGTGGCGGCTTTGAGGGCGGCGCCGTCGGTCATGACGATCCCAATCGGCTCCGTGGACGGGATCATGTCGAGGCGAGGCGACCGTCGAGACCGGAATCGATCGAATCCACTGGTCGCGTTGCACCGAGAAAGAGGCGGGCGAGTCCCTGACTCACACTGACGGTGTCAAGTCGAGCGTAGCAGAAGCAGCAGGCGGAAAGAAGCGCTGACGGCACCGCTCGCTCGTGCGCGCGCCTTTCGGGAAATGAGCGCAGGCAGGTGAAGCAGGACGCGTGCTCGGCTCGCTTCGGTCGCGCGGTCGCTTTTCGCTTCTCGCCCGCTGCTGCGGCGCGTTGCTGTCGCGCTCTGTTGTGCCTCGCGGCGGCTCTCGTCACCACCACCAACGACCTCGACGAACGACCGAGTCGCCCTCGACGACGACAGCGCAGCAGGCGAGAAAGTGAAGATGCGCGCGGGGGTGGAACGCGAAATGGGGCGAGCGAGATGGCAAGAGAGGGGGACGGCGCGGGCGAGAGGAGCGCCGTCGCGCGTCGGCAACTCCCAGTCCACACTTCCGAGCCTCCTCAGGGTTGGTAATGCACGCGCGCGTAACGTGTGCGCTCTGCTGCTGTTTGCTCTGTTTGCTCGACGCTTGCTTGCTCCTCGGTTTGCTGTGCTGCCGCGACGGCGAGCTCGAGAGTCCCCGACCGATAGCGGTGAGCGCCAGCCAGTTCGTCCTTGCGCTCGCAGTTCCTTCCATCTGAATCGAGGAACTCAACCAGCGATCAGCAGTGATTCCGCATCGATCGATCGACGCAAGCGAGAACGCCGAGGCGAACGCACGCGCGCGTCAAGTGGTGTCGATGGACGGCGAGTCGAGCGGCGGAGGCGGCGTCCATGGACCCGCGCACACACACACACACGCACAGATGAAGCGCAAGCAGACCCGGCGATGACAACGACGGCGAGAGCGGAAAGAAGCAGCGCGGAAGAAGTGATCACCGATCGACCCGACCGATCGACACGAGTGCGAGCTTGAAGGCTTGAAGGTGCCGCCGCCGCCGCCGCCGCCGATGGTCACGCGCTGACAGAAGGAAACCAGGCGGCACCGCGCGCTCGCTCGTTCGCGTTACAGACGTACCGACGGCGACGTGATGTTGGCGAGTGGGGGCGTAGCAGGGGCGAGCAAGCGGTCGACCGATCGCCGGCGCGATGGATCGGCTGGGGTGCTCAAACGAACTGAGTCGGTCTGCAAGTGCAAGGCGAGACGAGCGCACGTGTCAGTCTGCGCGCGAGTCAGTGCGAGAACGAGACCTGCAGCGCTTCTCGCTCACTCGCGGGGAGCGAGTTCGATTGCAGCAGCGAGCGAGCGAGCGATTCTCTGGACTCCCTCTTCGACCTCGATCGATGTCCCTCGCTCGCTTGTCCCCCGCCGCCGACCGACCCGAGTGGTTTGCTTTGAAGGGGTCTCAGGGTCTCGACCGCCCTGCCACTTGTAGGTTGTGCCGTGTTGCAGACTGCAGTAGCAGCAGTACGACACCGGATGCCGATTGGAGGCAGGAACACGCTCGGCATCCATGTCTACCTTCTCGCCATGTGTCACGCTTCGCTCCAACTCGATTTCGCTGAACGATCGCTCGTCAACGCTTCTTGACCTTCCTACGCTCTCGAGGGTGTAAGTGGAACACGCTCGCCCTGCTCCTTCCTGCGTCTTCGGTGCGACACCATGCGCCGGCATTGCCATAGCGCAGAGGCACCAGGGATCGGTGCTTGCAAGCCAACGAGCAGAGTTGCATCAGCGAGGTGCAAGATGTGAGGCAAGATCTGCCTCACATCTGCAACAAGCGCACCAGCGAGCTGCAAGATCTCACATCTTGCAGCTCGCTGGTGCGCTTGTTGCAGATCACAAACGGCCAGAACTATCGGACTCAGCTCCGCTGCGCTCCTTGGTCGGCAGTTCGGGATTGCGCTCGTGCAAGTCACTTGGACCGAGGACCGAGGACCGAGGACCGAGGCGGTCGGCGTGTTATCGCCGGCTGGGACAGACTCCGCTGACAGGCGACAGGCGGAGTCCCAGCAGAGTAGGTGGTGGCGGACGACGGACGGCGGCAGCGTTGAGTTGCCGCCGAGCGGAGCGACCGAGGTCACTCTGGTGCTTGAGGCGCCGATTTGAGGCGGCGCCATGTTGCTTGTCGAGAGCTGCGGTCGGGATCGCGAAAGGAGAAGAGAAGAGTGGTCGGCGTGGTGGCAGCCGTGCATCGAGCGTTTCGCCTTCACACGCGAGCTCGTCATGACACACTCGCGGTTCGAACTCAGCAGAGGTCGTGCGAAGCTGCTGCCGCGTTGATTCTCGATTCCCTGCGTCCGGCCGCAACAGCTCGCGCGCGCTTGAAGCAGAAGCTCGGAGCGTTGAAAGCAACTCACAGCATCTTTCGACTACGAATGTGTTATCGGAGAGTTCAGATGTCATTCGGATCGTTCGAGGAGTGCGACGGGAGCACCAGCACCGACAACCGTTAGTGCGGCACTTCAACAACCCACCGCTTCGACACCGTAGCTAGTTGAGAGTCCCGGCACTCGAAGACCATCCTCAGACGCGAGACGTACGCCGTGACCCAGGAAACCCGGCGCGAGCGCGAGCGGCAGCGGCGCGGCGCGCGATGGCGTCCGCGACGTCGCGCAGTGATACCTTCTTGTTGCTACCGCCGCCGCGGCCGCTGGTGCTGCTACTGCTGCGTGATGTTCGGTTGCTGGCGCCAAAAGAGCTGTTGCTCCGATTGGTGCTGGCGCCGCTGCTGCTGCTGGTGGAAGGCGAGTCGGCCAGCGCCTCCGCCAGAACCTTTGCGGATCTCAGCACGCGCGCGCTCTCGACGACTGCACGCAGGGCGTCAATCAACTAACGCGAAGCGCTCGCTGTGCAGCAGCTGCTGCTCGTACGCGCGCAGCACAACCGCGGCGGCGGGGGCCATGCAGAACCGATGATCTCGGGATTGTTTTATCGACGAGATCCGACGATCCCGATCCAAAAACAAT
>JAASGM010000752.1:0-13656 GCA_023334215.1 Globisporangium cystogenes | reverse complement strand
CCCCCCCCCCCCCCCCTCCTCTTCCCCCCGTCGAGTGTGAGTGTGTGTAGCTGAAGCCGACGGCGCAACCTGCGCGTCCTGCAGCACGTGGCTCCGTAGACGCACGGTGAGCGGTGGGAGGACGCGCGCGCGAGAGAGAGAAGGACGTCGCCCCCCCTCCTCCCTCCCTCCCTCCCTTCCTCTCTCCGCTCATCCACGCGCCTTCTCGTGTCTCTCCGAAGGATCTGATTGTCTGACGCTCGCTCCGTCGCGCGACGCACGCAGGCGGACCTGACGACGACGGTGGCGGCGATGGACTCGTTCGGCTTCGACTTCCCAGGCGGCGACCTGCTGGACCTCGGCTCGCTCGGGATGTGGGGCGGCGGCTCCACGCCGCTCGGCTCGTCCCCGAACGGCGGCGCGGGCGGCGGCGGCGCCAACGGCGGGCTGCCGTTCAGCGTCGGCACGCCCACGGGCGTCCAGAGCCTCGGCGACGAGCCCTTCGCGGCGCTCGCCGGCGGCGCGGACGACTTCAGCTTTGGCGACTCGCCGCGCGCGAGCCCCGCGGGGAGGCGCGACGACCTCGCGTCCCCGTACTTTGGCTCGGAGCTCGACCCGGGCGGCGCCGACCACGCGGCGAGCGAGAACAAGGCCGGCAACGGCGCCAAAGCCGCGGACGACGCCGCTGCTGCTGCTGGTAAGGACCAGCTCGGCAGGAAGCCCAGCGACGGGGCTGCCGGTGCACCGAACACGAGCTCGGCTTCGAACCCGAGCGGCGCGACGGGCTTCATGATGGCGGAGCAGGGCAACCTCGGTGGCCCGCGCCCGAGCGGATCGTTCCAAGGCGCCGGCGGCGCCAAGGCAGCCGCTGCAGCGCGCACGGCGGCGTCCACTGCCCCCACGAGCACAGCCGCGTCCGGCAATGCGGCGTCCTCTTCGGCTGCTCCTGCATCGACCAACGCGTCGTCCGCCAGACCCCACATCGACGGCCCAGGCTCTGCGGCGCCTTCGCCGTCTGGACGCCCTGGCGTTCCTCAGCAGCAGCAGCAGCAGCAGCAGCAACAAGCGATGGCGCAGCGATATCCGAACCAGATGATGATGAACCAAGGCATGCAGCCGGGGCAGCCGAACTTCGCCGGCCAGGGATACCAGCTGAACGCGCAGGGCAACCCCGTGATGGGCGGCCCGGTGAACGGCCAGTACATGCAACCGCAGTACCGCGCGCCGACGTCGAGCTACGACGAGGAGTTCATGCGCGTGAAGGCGATGATGATGCAGCACCCGGACCTGATCCCGCCGCCGATGGAGGTCTTGCGCATCTCGATGAGCCAGAGTGCGCCGAACCCCGGCATGATGGGAGCGGGGATGAACTACATGCAGCAGCGCCCCGGACAAGTGATGAACCGAGTTGGCGCCGCCGGGTATCCGCAGTACGGCGCTCCGAACCCGAACATGATGATGGCGCCTCAAGCGCAGCCCGGAATGGACGCGAACCGAATGCGAGCGATGCAGATGGGACAGCAGGCGCCGCCGCAGCAGCAGCAACCGCAGCAGCCGCAGCGACAGATCCCGCAAGGCGCTCGGACCCCAAGCGGATCTGCGTCCGGGAGCCCGGACACCCAAGCCGCGTGGCAGTCGGAGAATGATCTGCCGCTGCGGAGAAAGATGATCGGGAAGATGTACGTCGATGCTGTATCTCGGGCAGGTGTTGGAGCGACGCTGGTACTGACTCTTGCGTAGTGTGAGCTTGCTGCAGCAGAGGAAACCCGACGCGCCAGCAGAATGGATTCGGCGCCTTCCGGACATGGCTCGTCGCCTCGAAGACTCGCTGTACAGGACCGCGAAGAACCGCGACGAGTACGGCGACTTTTCATCGTTGAAGACCCGTCTACAGCACTTGGCGGTGACGATGGGGGCTCGCGCGCAGCACAAGGCAGGGAACCCGAGATCCGCTGGCGCGATGTCGAACGGTGGCGGCGCGATGCCGGCGAGTGCGATGCCGCCGATGGCCGTGAATCCTGCCGCGATGGGAGCGGGCATGGGAGCGCCGCAAGGACACGCCGGGAACATGCAGTACGCGAACGTTGGCGCCCGCATGACCCAGCAGCAGCTTTTGCAGCAGCAGCAGCAGCATCTCCAGATGCAGATGCAAAACCCGCAGATGCGCCAGCAGTTCACGGCGCAGCAGATGCAGCAGTTGACTCCGCAGCAGATGCAGCAGTTCCAAGCCGCTCAGCTGCAGCGGCGGCAGTACCAGATGCAGCAAGCTGCTCAGCTCCAGCGCCAGACTACGATGCAGCAGCAGCAGCAGCAGCAACAACAGCAGCAGCAGCAGCAGCAGCAGTTCCAGCAGAACCAAGCGATGCAGCGGCAGAATAACATGCGCCAGCCGCAACAGCAGCAGCAGCAGCAGATGAACCAGCGCGGACAGAACGCGAACTTCCTGCAGCAGCAGCAAGCGCAGGCTCAAGCCCAGAACGCGCAAAACGCGCAGCTCCAGCAGCGCGCGTCCATGAACGGTGCGGCGGCGGGACGCCTGAGCGCGGACCTGGGAATGGGGGCAGGCTTGGGAGCAGAGTCTGCCGACTTCCTGAACCTGGATCTGTCGCAGTCGCTGCTCGGGGACGGCGACCTGTCCGTCGACGCCAACTCGCTGGGCGGTGGCAACCCGAGCGCCGGAGATGCGGCGAAGAGCGCGGCCGGCGGCGGCGACGCGGCGGTTGCGGGCATGAAGCGCACGTTGTCTCAGTCGCAGCAGCAGATGGCGGCTGCCGCGAACGCGGCGGCGTTCAAGCGGACGAAGGCTGGTGGGGCGGGCGGCGCAGCAGGGAACCGCGGGGCGAGCTCGCAGTCACCACAGCCCACACAGAGCGCCATGCAGAAGCCCGTGCAAGGCTCGAGTGGTTCATCGAAGACTCCACCCATGAGTACAGTCAATGCAAAATAGTGAAGCTAGTAACTCTGAACGAATCGGAATGTAGCGCGGTCGGTCGGTCGGTCGGTCTGCCTGGCGGCCGGGCTGTCTGTCGATGGAGGAGTCCTCGGTTGTTCTCAGTCGTTCCTGGTCGTTTGGAGTGCCGCCGACTTGCGACCTGGCGAGAGCGATCCGAGTCTGCGAACTCGGTTCCGCGGTGATCGACAAGATCGTTGGCAAGACGATGCAGTATGAAGAGCTCCTCATCCGCCGTCAGCTCAAGGCTGGAAGCTGCGCCGTCGAGTTCTGCTCTTCGGGCGAGTGTTTCAAGGTGCTGCGCTTCCGGTTCATGGCGCTTTGCAGCGCGCTCTTGGTCGGCGCCGATGCAGCTGACACGGACACTGACGACCGGCGATGCAGGAACGAGTGAGCGGCTTGCGCGATCGACTCGGAGCGGCGGTGATCGGACTGCGCCACGACCTCGCGCCTCGAAGACTCGAGCGCTTGCAGAACGGAGAGCCCCACGCTGCGTTGCGAAGAAAGATTCACACACAGTCAGAGGTCGAAACACGAACGCGAACGGGGAACGAGCAAGAGGAACTCGCCTGCGAGCGGTGAGATCGTCGGCCATGTGCGCGTTGAGAAGCATTCGTCGTCGGTACGCGGTGATGAGAACGGGGAATGGGATCGCCAGGTCCCCGAGCTTCCCCGACTGAAGATCCTCGAAAAGCTTCACGACTGGGTTGACTTTCGGTCCAGCCGAGCTCTCAGCCACGCGATTGCATCTCGGTCGGAGATCTCGTGGACTGTGTCGCGGGCTCACTGCAGCACGAGCGGTTGCTGGCGACTTTGGCGCGTGAGGGCTTGCACGAGGGCTGCTCGGCCTCAACGCGTCGGTATTTGGTTGATGCGGATCGGCGACGTGAAGGTTCTGCAGGCTCTCGTCGACTGAAGTGTGTGCCTTCGGCTGATGCAGAGGAGTGCGCTTGCGATGCCGCCTCACCTTCTTGGGGTACATCAAGTGGAGGAACTCGTTAAACGTGACTTCGCCCTTGCCATCCGTGTCAACCTCGTCGATGAGCTTCTGGACATCGTCCCGGCTCCGCGCGAGACCGACGGAGACAAGCGGGTCCTCCAGCTCGTTGAGACCGACCTCGCCGGAGCCATCCGCGTCCAGAGACTCGAACCAGCGACGCATAAGCACTGTCTTCTCGCGGATCTCCTTCAGCTGGCTGGTTCTCCCGTGTTTGCTGAGCCACCGGTGCTCGAACCACTTGAGCTCGTCGATGTTCGTCTTCAAGCTCTCCGCCGCATCTGCGTCGGCGTCCGCGGAACCCAATGTCGGTCTCGAGGGTGACGATGCTCGCGGCGTTTGCGACGAGAACGCATCCGCGCACTCGGTAGATCGTCCGTGTGCTGCAGCGACTGTGGCCTGGGTCTCGGAGTCGAGGAGATCGTATCGCAGCTGAGTGTGGTATCGCCGCGGGATCTGTGATGTCGGCTCTCAAAGAAGTGAGCGAGAGGACGAGGCAAGATAAGACGGCCGATCAAAGTGTCCGACTTGCCTGCCGAGGACTCGTCACGGGGCTGTCTCTCGCGGAGGAGCTCCGCCACTCGCGTCGGTGAAGAGCTGGGTCCGTGATCGACGAGAACGATGTCGGGCCGCCAAGGAACGGCGGAGGCGCTTTCGGGTTCTGCATCTCGCAAGCGAGCAAGTGAACGAGAGCGTCAGGACTTGCAAGTCGAGTGATGCGCTTCTCCAAATCGGTCTCGCAAGCTGAGAGACCTCACAAGACGACAGAAGGCAAGAGATGTATGGACCAGATCTATCGCGATGCTGAGCGAGTGTGAGGACAACATCTTGCAGTCTCCGTACTCCGTCACGCGGAGCTGCTCACGCTCGGCTTCCCCTTGCCGCCGTTCTTCTTGCGGCCGCCCTCCGGGAACTTGTGCTTCTTCTTGTGCTTCTTGAGCTGCGGCGCGCCGACGTCGCCACCTTCGCCCTTGTCCGTCAGCTTGTCAGCGCCGCCCTGGGCTCGCTTCTCTTGGATGCGGTGCTGCTTCTGCAGGTCGTAGCCCGAGACCGTGTTGATGCGGTGGCGCTGTGGAGGCGCCTTGAGCAGCTCCTTGCGCGCGCGCATGCTCGTCTTCTTGAGCGACAACATCCACGCTGGCACGTCGCAGCCCGAGAGCTTCATCACGTTCGCGATCGAGCGCAGGTACATCATGTCGTCCTCCGTGAAGAACGTGACCGCGAGTCCGTTGCGGCCGCCACGCCCCGTGCGACCGATGCGGTGGATGTAGCTCACAGCGCTCTGCGGGAAGTCGTAGTTGATCACCATGTTGACGGCCTTGAAGTCCATGCCGCGGCTCATGAGGTCCGTGCAAATGAGCACCCAGACCGCGCCGGTGCGGAACTGCCGGATCACCTCGTCGCGCTGCTCCTTCGTGCGATCCGCGTGCACCGCGCCGACGTTGATGCCGTCGTAGAGCAGCTCCTGATAGAGCTCGTTCGCGCGCTCCTTATTCTGCACGAAGAGCAGCGCCGGCACGCGCAGCCCCTCGTGGATGAGCTGCTTCATCGCCACGAGCTTGCCCTCCTCCTTGCCGACAAACACGAGCTTCTGCTCGATCGTCGTCGCGCCGGCGTTCTTCACGCCGATCGACACCTTGACCGGGTCGCGCAGCACCGACTGCGCCATCTCCTCCACGCCCTGCAGCATCGTCGCGCTGAACATCGCGCGCTGGACCTTCGCGCTCGTGCACGCCGCGAAGACCTCGTCGATCTGCTCAACGAAGCCCATGTCGAACAGCCGATCCGCTTCGTCGAGACAGACCATCTCGACCATCGACAGGTCGAGCTTCGTCTCCTGGATCAGGTGCACGAGGCGCAGCGGTGTCGCGATCAGGATGTCCTGGTTCACCGTGCAGTTGCTCCTGCGGCAAGCAACGCACCACACCACACCACCGAGCAAGACGCAGTCAGCGGCACCGTCCCCGACGGCACCTGCGGAGCGAGCAGCGAACGCACTTGATCTGCGACGCGATGGTCGCGGCCGTGGCTTTCGAGAGCAGCACGATGTGGAACTTGCGGCCCTTGCTCAGGCGCATGAACTCAGCGTGGATCTGCACCGCGAGCTCGCGCGTCGGTGACAGCACGATCGAGCGCACGCCCTCGCCCTGCGCCGGGGATCCCAAGTTCGCGAGCATCGGGATCGCGAACGCCGCGGTCTTTCCGGAACCCGTCGGCGCGGTCGCGAGCACGTCGCGGCCGAGCAGCATGCTTGGGATCGCCTGCATCTGGATCGGCGTCGGCTCCTTGTACTCGGACGCCTCGATGTTGCGCAGCAGCGTCGCCTTCATCTTGTCCTGGCCTGCGCTCATGCGCATGAGCGCGAACTCGGCGATCGGCGCAGGGACGCCCGTGCCTTCCACGCGGATGTTCATCTGGCGCCGGAACAGCGTCACCTCCTCCCTGCCACGCACAGAGTGGCGTCAGTCTCGCCGCCAAACCGAACCGCAGCACAGTGGAGACGCACTTGTCCTTCGCAGCCTTGGGCTCCGGTGCGTCGGCGTCGCGCTTCTTGCTCTTCTTCGCCGACTTTGTCGACGCGCCGCTGCGCTCCCCGTTCTGCTTGAAGAGCGTCACCTGCTCCTCGTCTTCGTCTTCGTCACCATCCTCGTCACTCTCGTCATCCTCGCCGCCGCGCGACGACGCCTCGCTCCCTGCACCACCCATCATCACACCCATCGTCAGCCACACAACCAACCGCAGCAGCGCGACAGACGCCAGCTCCGCACCGACAGACGCGGCGCGCGCACGGCGCTGCTGCTGCTTCTTGAGCTTGCGCTTGGTCGCCTTGTCGAGCTTGGGCGGCGAGAGCAGGAGCGACGCCTGGCGGCGCTCCTGCTCCGCGAGCTTCTCCTCCTCGGCGGCGCCTTCGCTGAGCTTGCGCTTGCGGCTCTGCTTGCTGCCGCTCTTCTTGCGGCCGGCGGAAACGGCGACGGGCGCGTTGCCCGCCCACGAAGGCACCTCGTCCACGCTCAGCGTGCGCTCCCGCGGTGCTTTGGCGGCGGCTGGCGGCGCGTCGAAACCGAAGAAGTCGAGTTCGCTGCTGGCGGCGGCGCGCGCGCGGCTGCTGCTGCTGCTGCCACCAGTCGCCGGCTGCGAGAAGAGGCCGATCTCGCGCGTGAAGCGCTTTTTGTCGAAGCGCGCGCCTTGCGTCAGCGCGCCGAAGAAGCTGCTCGCCATGCTCGTCGTCGTCGCGGGCTCCAGGGCTCCAGTCTTCGAGAGGAGCTCTTGGTGTCTGATAGCCACTTACCAAGAATCCAGAAATTACGATTCTAGACGCAGATAGTGGACAAGCAGACTTCGTGAAGGTTTGGAGGAGACTGCACTCTGCTGACTCACTTGGAGGCTATCGAGAGGTCGCTCCATCGAGCAATTCGCTTGGAGGATCGGAGCTCTGGTGACTCACGTCGACTTCGCTGAGCGCCGCAGCCTCGTGGTCTAGAGACGACTGCGCGTCGGACCAGTGGTCGTTCGGACCGAGCAGCACGGTGATCTTGGTGCAGCAGTCGCTCAGCGCCACCGCGTTCACGGGGTCGTACTTCAGCGACTTGATCCCGTTCTTCTTCCACGTGCGCGCGTGCTCCTTCAAGAGCTCTCTCTTCACCTGCTCATCCGATAGCAAAGTCGATCTCTCAGCGATAAGCTCCGCACAAGTACACACACCAACAACAGCACCGAAGTCGTACCGTGCACTTCCACTTGGTGTTGCGCAGCGTCTCGAGCTTCTCCTGCAGCCCCATGTCCTCCAAGTCTGTGATTGTGCCACTGCGGCAGTCAAGATGGACATTAGTACTGAGATCGGAGTGAACCAGATCACAGACAAGCGAGGGGAGTCCACCTCGGCGGCGACTGGATCTTGAGCTTCTTCTTCAGCACGCGGCAGTACAGCTCGTCGTCCTCACCACCCCACCTAGCAGAGCCAAATTCCATGATCGTTAGTGACCGGGAACCGCGGATCCCAGCAACACCCACACGCTGCCGCTCTCCTCACCCCCAGAAGTTGTTGGGGAAGCCGTTGATCTTGATGAAGCCCTTGCGCGTGAACGCCACGATGCCGCCAAAGTACTTGGGGTTGCCGTTGTAGCTACGCAGCCCAGCGTCACGACAAGCAGTCTCGTCACTCGCCAAGCTGCCAACACGACTGCGCCAAGAAGCGCACGCACCGATCCCATACCCGCGCGATGTGCAGCGGACCGCGTTCGGGTTTCTGCGCGTAGTACGGCCCCAGGTCGTCCTGCAGCCACGCGCCAGGCATCGCTCGTCAGCCATCGGTCGCGTTCCCGGCACAGCGAGCCACCTCGCTACGCACGCCAGGCAGCAGGTCGACGTCATGGAAGACGAAGACGTCGTAGTCGCCGCGCGCGATGTCGAAGCCGGCGTTCAGCAGCTTCCCCCGGTTGAACTTGCGGCCGTCGCGCGCCTGCTCCACCACGAAGATGTGGAACGCGCTGCGTGTCGTCACCGACCGCTCCGCTCCGTCAACAGCTCCTCTCCACACACGCCAGCAGCTCGCGAGTGAGGAGGTCGCACCTGAGCGCGGACTGGCGCCGCAGCAGCGCCGTCAGGTGCGGCACGAACGCGTCCAAGTGCGCCTGGCGCCGCTGCGCCGCATGCGCATCTCGGAACGGCACGATGACCGCGACGCGCAGCTGCGTCGTTGCGCCATCGTCTGGGGACTTGTCGGGGGTCACGGAGGTCGTGTCGCTGGTCGCTGTGACTGGCTCAACCTGCGGATGCCCGACGTCGGCGCGCTGGCGCTTGGGCGACAAGTCAGCCGCCGATGCGTCGTCATCGCGGTCGCGCTTCCTGGCGTCGGACGACGGCTGCGCAGCGCTGCTCTTGGAGGCGGCGTCATCGTCCTCGTCGTGCACCTTGTGGTGGTCCTCGTGCATGCTTTCCGTGTGCATCAAGCAAGGCGTGTGCTGCCGCAACACAGCTTTCCTCGGACGCGGATGCCAGCTGGTGCCGAGTGGAGCTGCTCCTGCTGTTGGTGCAAAGTCGTGATTTTTTTGGTCGCTGATTTATTCAAGTGATTTGTGAATCGGACCGTAACTATGTAACCATAAGGTTACACAGTTACGGTCCGATTTGGGCAAATGATACAAATTACCGAAATCTGTGAATTTTTGTTGCCGAAACAGACGGTTTTGGGCTGTCAAAAAATGAAAAGTGAAATCGTCATTTTTTGGACATGTTCCTCGACCCAAATTGGACATTTTTTAGCCATTTTCGTTTAAACAGTGACATTTTTTAGGAAGGAACATGTCTACGAATAAAAAGGCGACCCCCCCCGCCTGTCTATTCGTGGACATGTTCCTTCCCAAAAATTGGACTTTTAAAATGAAAATGGCTCACATGAGTCCAATTTGGGTGGAGGAACATGTCCAAAAATAACGGTTTCACTTTTTCATTTTTGACAACCCAAAACTATATGTTTCGGTGCTAAGATTCACAGATTTCGGCGATTTGATCCGAATGAATATTTGTAACAAAATCACGAGATCTCGAGATCTGCTGCAACTTTGACAAGCACACGTACATGTACATGCAGACATGTCACCACTTGTGTGTGTGCTTGTCAAAGCTGCAGGGGGTGCCGCTGGGTAGTAAATAGACTATAGACGGACAACATCACGAGAAGGCGAAGAACGACAAGGCGGAAGTGACGACGGCAGCCACGACGGCAGTCACGACGATAACCACGACGACCGGCGAGAACCAGGTGCTTCTCGGAACCAACGAGGCGGCGAACCCCGCGCACCTATGCTGCGCAACATCATGCCGCGCGCTCACGCACACACCTCACCCTGCCGCTCAACGATAGGCGGGCGAGCTGCTTGCGGTCGTGAGCGGGGTCCTGGGCGACGCGCGCTGCAGCCGCGGCCACGCGTGACTGCGCGGGCAGGTCACGTCGCAGCCGTTCAGACAGAAGGCGCGAGTGCGCGAATGCCATTCGAGACGGAGCAACACGCGGCGTGAGCATCAAGCACACATGGGTTGACTTTGGTATCGGTCGTACAGGCAACGCTGTTGTTGACTCCAACTCCCTCCGTGTATCGACGACGGGTGTCACGCCGAGATCATACTCACGTGTCTGCGCTGCAGTTGCTCGTCCTCGATGTTCTCTTCGTCTAGGGTCACCCACCGATTCTTGACCGGCATGATGTGGCAGTTCACGCGCATCACCTTGATGCCCTTCGTCACGTCCAAGTCCACCTGCGTCCAGTTGTTGCGCTGGTCCGGCATCGTGCAGATATGGCCGACCTTGGGCTGTCCGCATCGCCCGCACTTGTACAGTTTCCGGTTCGCTTCATCCGCAGCAGCGGTGTCGGTCGCAGCAGCGGCGTCAGTCGCAGCCGAGGCCGCCGTCGCGGCTGTCGTCGTCTTCTTGCTCGCCGCACTAGCCTCCTGCACCGCTTGCGAGAAGTGCTGGAAGTGCTGCTGTTGTGGCTGCTGCTGCTGTTGTTGCTGCTGCTGGAAGGGCTGCTGGAAAGGCTGTTGGTAGTCCTCTTCCGGCACTGCGAGGAAGCCGAGGTTCATCTGCGAGAGGTCCACTGACAGCCCGGAAGACCGCTGCGCGCGCCGAGCCGCTGCGCGAGGAGGGACGGACGACGAGCTGCCAGGCGCGAGCCCTGCCGCGTTCGGCAGCGAGGAGCGGCGGCTGTGCAGGGAGCGCGCCGAGCCGCTTGCGATCTGCGGCGGCACCTGGAACTGGTTGAACTGCTGCGGGTGTGGAGGCGATTGCTGGTGCTGCGGGTGCTGCGAGTGCTGCGGGTGCTGCGGGTGTTGCGGGTGTTGCTGTGGCGGCGCCTGCGCCTGCTGCGGCGGGAGAAACGGTACGACACCGCTCGACTGCGGAACTGCGAAGGGGTTGAGCACCGACGACGGGTCCTGCTGCTGCAGGTGCTGGAGCTGCTGCTGCTGCTTGGTCTGCTGCGCGAGGATGCGGAACTGGTCCAAGTTGTGGAGCAAGTCGACCGGGTTCGAATGGTGGCGCGCGTGCTGCGGACGCTTGCGCTTCATCTTGAGCTCCTGCACGCCTTCCTGGATGCGCTGCGAGCGGTACGCGACGGGCGACGCCTCGATCGCGCGCTGCTCCTGGTCCACGAGCGGGCGGAGCGCGCCGCTGCCACCGCCCGCCATGACGCCCTCCATGGGCTGCGCCATGTCGGTCGGGATCTCGGCCCACGACAGGTCCTGCAGGAACTCGTCCATGTCCTTGAAGGACTCGTCGCTCGCCTGCGCCTGGAACGGGATTGGCGACGTGGTGGCAGCCACAACAGCAACTGGGGGCGGAGCATGCAACCCGACTGGGGTCGTGACCTGCACGGGTCCGATGGGCGCCATCTCCATCGGCTCCTGCAGCGCCACGAGATCCGCTCTCGGCGCCACCTGCATCGGCATCCCCATGCTCACGTCCATCGGCATGGGCGACATCATGGCCACCGACGCCTCGGCCACCGGGTCCAGCCCGCCGCCTCCAGCCATGGCGCCGCCGCCGTTCGCGCTCAAGAGCGCGTGCTGAAAGCCGAAGAGCACGTCTGGGTTGGAACGCACGCGCTTGTGGCGGTGCTGCGGCGCCGGGCGGTACGCGGGGAACGCGAAGCCGAGCGAGAGGTCGTGCTCGAAGAGCAGGTGCGGCGCGTCGACGCCGCCGCCGCCGCCATTTGGCACCGCGTTTTCCTTCGCGACCGATGACGTCGCCGGCGCTGACGACAGGGGCGCGTCGTCCTGAAGGAACGCGTAGTCGAGCGGGAGTCCAGCGAAGAGGTCCTGCGCCATTGCGACGCGCTTGAGCTTGAGCTTGAGCTTGCGCTTGAGCTTGAGGCGCTCGAAGGAGATCGAAGACTGAGGCACGCAGAACAATCTCAGCTCATCAGCCTAGAAATGACTGCAAATCTGTTTTTCAAATTTGCAATTCAGGCATCTAGGCAAAAATACACTATCTTTTAGGTTTGTAGCTCTATCTAGGCAAAAAATATAATAAGCGTAGATCTGTGCAAAAATGACAATGTTCAGATCTGAGATAATGACGAGTAAAAAATGGAGAGGATCAAAAATTGAGTTTTTTTCGCTATGAGGGACAAATATATAACAAGATTAAACACGCTGGACTCGTTGATACTGGATTCCAGATAAATAATACGTGCCTAATTTGCTCGTCTCTAGCATCTTCTTCGAAGTGTATTATTTAGACTTGGCCTTAGTGAGTGACTTGGCCTCAGAGGCGAACGACTAATTAGATGGGGTCACGATAGCATACATACCGACTTACTCATGTTCTTACGAACACCACACCTACAAATACCCCTAGCAGCAATGATGAGTAAAAAAGGAACAACCATCACCATATCCATTTTTGATAATTACACATTTACATAATGGCGTGTGAGAGCACAGCTTCATCCTCGCCCTCCTCACAGTCCTCGCTCTCGTCGAACTCTCTGTCGAAGGTGAGCTCGTCGACAAGACTTGCGAGTTCAAGGCACTGCAACAAATCAGAGGGCACAACGTCCTCTGACTGATGTTCAATATGAACTCTTACGAACCCGTTCCTGATCGTTGAGCTGCTCAGACTACTCCAACTCGCCGTGATCCAATCCGCTATTTTTGCCCTTCCTGAACTATTCAGCTTGAATCTATCGCTCTGTGGGTCGCTCTGGAAGCTGTCGAGCTGCTCTGCTAAGTCACGAGTTCATGCGTCCCGCAGCCTTGACTTGAGCGGGCGGTTCCACGCCACATCCGCTGGTTGGCACACAGCTGTGTGCTTAGGCGGGATCTTGTAGAGCACGACGTGGAGTGGGCGAGCAAACTCGACCACGCTCGGCGTCCAGTGGCCCGAGAAGTCGTCGATCAGCAGCAGAATCGGCACTGACATGTCGGCGCGACAGCCAAAGAAATGCTGAAGGAAGAGCTGTGACAGGTCTCCGTTCCACCACCCGCAGCGATTGTAGTACACTTAAATGCCATACACTTGCTGGATTTGCCGAAACCTCTCTCCACACGTGATGGCCAAATCCGTGTCGATGTGCGGAGTTGTCGTCGTTCCTCTCTGGAGTCGTCGCCTGTGGTTGCTTCATCACTAGGAACGGCAGGTATTAGCGCCGTCCGAGTCTCCTAGCAGCATCGCTGTCACTCGTTTCTTCTCGTTGCCTGCACAACGAACCCACACTGTCTTCTCACCGCGGGCGTGTACGGTTCGAGTCGGAAGATATTCGAAAAACACAGCTAAAACACATTGTTAGAACACACCAGCCAGCCATCGAACATTGTAATCACATTTGGACACACCTCTTTGATCTGCGTTGCAGACCTTCGAGACGCCAAGAGAGCGCGTCACCTCTCTCACCTCTCTCACCTCCTCACCAAACGCAAGTGCGCGACGATCGGCGTCTTGAGGCGTGAGTTGTCCTTGTCGAGTCCTTGCGCACGCAAAGAGTCGATGCCTGGAGAGGAACCCCTTCCCCCACGACCACGACGCAATGAACGGCGTGGCGCCGTGCTCTTGAGCGATCGCGACAGCCTTGAGGCGGAGCATGGTGCTGGAGATCGGTACGCCCTCGCTTCTTAGCATGTTGATCCGCTCGAGCACCTCATGCTCGGTAGCCGCTGCCAACGACGTACTCGCGCCAGCGCTTCTTGTTGATTTCTTTGCCGCGGTGCTTGCGCTCCTGCAATGCGTCTCGATCGT
>JAASGM010000751.1:0-13679 GCA_023334215.1 Globisporangium cystogenes | reverse complement strand
GTGTTTGCGTCGACGCTGGTGCAGTCCGATGTGTCTGTCATGTTTGTCGTGTTTGTCGTGTGTATGACTGTTGGTGTATGTGTGTGAGGGTGTGTGAGAGAGCGTCTACGCTGCCTCTTCCTGCTCGCCGTCAAGCGCCTCGTGCTGCTGCTGCTTGCCGTGCTTGATGCAGAAGCCGCCGGAGCGCGCCGCGTGGCTGCAGCCGTCGGTGGCGCAGCGCTTGCCGCCGCCGTGCGAGTAGCAGATGCCGCCCGACTGCGCGCTCTTGGCGCAGTTGGCGACCGCGCAGCGCCGGCCGCCGCCGTGCGAGATGCAGAAGCCCCCGCGGTGCGCGCACTTGGAGCAGCCCTCCATCTTGCAGAAGTGGCGCCCGCCGTGCTCCATGCACAGGCCCTTGCGCCGCGCGGCGTTGAGGCAGTGCTCGCGGCGGCACTTGGCGGCGGGCCGCGAGCCGGAGGACGCCGCCGACGCGCGCGACGACGAGGTGGACACTCGCGGAGTACTGGAGGACGACGACGCGGCGGTTTCGAAACCGTCCGCCACGCCGAACGACGAGTACGAGGACGTCGAGGACGCCGGCGACGGCGCCGCGCTGCTGCTGTTCGCCGGCGACAGCGCGCTGAAGGCGCTGCTCTCGTCGAGCGGGAGGCGCACGGTGCGCAGCGCCGGCAGCACGGACGTGCGCTGGAACGGGTGGCTGTACGGGTGCGGGTGGCGGTCGGCGAACGGCGAGCGCTCGCGGCGCGGCGAGCTGAGCAGGCTCGAGATCGGGAGCTCGTGGCGCGGCGCCGGCGGCAGCGAGAGCGTCGGGCGGAAGATCGGGAGGTGCTGCTGCTGGTTCACCTGCTGGTGCTGCTGCTGGTCCTGGTCATGGCGGAGGTCGGCGGGCTTGGCGGCGTAGCGGCGCAGCGGCGCGAGCCCGACGAGCGGCCGCGCGCTGTGCGCCGGGCTGATGGAGGCGACCGCGAGCGGCGGCAGCAGCAGCGGCGCCTGGAAGGGCAGGCGCGGGAGGTCGTGGACGCTGCGGCGCAGCGCGATCTCGGACGTCGGGTACGCTGGCTGGTAGCCGTTGCTGTGGTAGTGGTGGTACGCGTTGAGCTTGTCGGTGTCTGCGTGCTGCTGCTGCTGCTGGTGGTGGTGGTACTGCTGCTGCGGAATGCGGCGGTGGTGCTGCGCGAACTTGGGCGTGGACCACGCGGGGCTGGAGGCTCCGGCGCTGGTGCTGGCGGCCGCGTCGCCGAGCGGCTGCAGCACGAGGTGGTTGAGGTGGTGCGGCATGAGTCCCAAGTCGCAGAGTGTGTGTGTGTGTGTGTGTGTGTGCAGGGGTGTGCGTGACGCCGCAAATCGCCGAGTGAGGCTGGTCGACAGCATTCGCGTTCGCGGGTGCCCTCGGCACGTTGGCTTGCTTGTTGAGAGGAGGATCGCTTTCGCTGCTGCTGCAGGTGCGCCTGCACGGCTGTCGGGGTGGAGATGGAGCATACAAAGAGCGAGTACAGACTGTCCAAACAGCCGGAGGCGTGTCACTTGGCGAGGAGATTGGCGGATCGGGAGCGGACAGAGAGCGGACAGTCCTTTCGACAGACAGGGCCGAAAGTCCTCTTGGAAGTTTCCATTCGGGTTCAGCGAAAAAGGAAGCCACATTGGCCATTTGGTGTTTCGATACAAAAACCGAGTACAGCTCGAGTAAGCTCAACAAGTCGGATTTGGATTTGGCGGCTGTATCCTCTGCACGAGTGATTTAGCGGTTCGCAGCGCAGGATGACCAGGTCGAGCCGAGAGGAGGTTGGTTTGGATGGATGGTTCCTGAGACTCTCGTCCTGGCACCACCACCTCGGTGCTGAATGCGGCGGCGGTCATGAAGAGGGTGAGAGAAGCTTCCGAGGAGAGAGAGGAGCTCGAGCTCCTCCTCGCCCTTGCCCGGCCGAGCGAGCGAGCGCGCCTTCGTCGACATGTCCCCGCGCGAGGAGCGCAACTGAGTACACTGTAGTACAACGCGCAAGTCCCGCGAATAGAGCGCGCTGTGGTGCTGCTGCTGCAGGTGATCGATCGCGGCCATGCTTGCTTGGCGCGCGCGCAAGCGAGCAAGCTGCGCGGAACGATCAGCTCGCGGCAAGCAAACGAAAAAGATGCTCGCACGGCGCACCGAAGGAACCGGCAAAGATCGCCACGCAGTGTGGACACCAATTTTTCCGCGTGGCGTGGCAGTGAGGGTGAGGGCGATCGTCACCTTCTCGCTCTCTTTGAGCTCCCGTTCTCCTGCGTCTCGAATCGATTCGAGCCTCTTCTTGTATCAACACGGCAACTATCCTGTTCGCCACGTGTTCACACTTCGCGCTCGCTCGTTCGAGGCAGAGCTGGTGCTCGTGTTGCCCGAGCTGCCTTCTGCCGCCGCGCAGGATATCCTGCGTCCGTCGAGACGCATCAGGCGCGATCCGTGTATGTCGGCGATACAGATGCACGTTTGCCTGCTGGCGGTGGCGTGTATGTAGGGCGAGATCACCGGGAGCGAAAGCCAGCGAGCAGCAGGCAACGAGCGCCGACTGAAGAAGCCAAATGCTGCAGGTGTAATGCACTCCGGCGGTCGGGGACATGTTGGCGAGAAAGTCAGTAGTGCCATGTGGGGCGGCTTCGTGAGAGTCTGGAGACTCTCCAGCGAAAGTGAGTGGAGAGACCCGAGTGCAGGCTCAACCGGCGTGTTGAAGCGCGTCGCCAGCGGAACTCGGCCGGACTTCGCTCGTCCGCTTTACTAGTGAAGGCGGCGGCGACGCGGACGCCCGTCGACACTCATCCCAGTGGTAGTAAGGACACCGTCGCTCAAGTCGAAGAGTGCGGATCTAATCACCCCCGTCCTCGCAGCACGTGCTCGTCAAGAAGACTGTCGCGAGAGCGCCGAGTCAACCAAGTTCACCAAGTGCCAGTGAGAAAAGAAGCCACCGCGACAAAAATCAAGGTAATTGCCGCCGTTTACCTTGATTTTGCCACTATAGCATACTTGCGCACACCAGTTGACCAAAGCTCCGCGCCGACAGCTCCGACAGCTCCGACAGCTCCGACCGCCGCCGCCCTTCGACATGGCGGACCGCAGACAGCAGCAGCAGATGGTGCAGAACGCGCTCGTGCTGCAGCTCGAGGCCATGCGCGGCCTCACGCGCGAGTTCTACCAGCAGATGGAGGCCTTCGTGGCGCTCACGCGGCAGCACCCGCTCACGCTCGCGCCGCACGCCACCGCCGGCAGCGCCGAACCCGTGGCGCTGCGCTCAGTCGCGGGGCTCAGCTCCGCGGGACTCGTCTCCGACGCTGTGGCGCGCCTGAGCCGGGACACGTGCGACGCGCACGCCTGCGTGCGCAGCGTCGAGCTGCTCGGCGAGTTCCTACGGCGGCTGCCGGACGCCGCCAAGACGGACGACGACCGCGCGCAGCTGCTCTTCATCGTCGACGTCACGCTACAGCGCGCGCGCAAGAGCGACGCGGACGAGGGGCGCGCCGTGAGGTCACAGTTCGAGCAGCTGCAGGGGTACTCGACCATCACCGAGTGGTTCGCGCAGGCGTGCGCGTACCCGGACGAGTCCCGGCGGCGGCTCGCGCAGCTCGTGCTGCGCGTGCTGCTGCGCAACACGCCCAAGCTGCAGTTCGCGCGCCGCATGATCATCCAGAAGCTGCGGGCAACGCAGCAGTTCGTGTCCGGCAGGGTCACCAAGGAGCTCGTGGCGCAGGTGCTCGAGAAGTACCGCGACGTCTCGTGAGCCGCTCGGGAGTCGAACCAACTCCCTCTGATACACAGCGTCTGTCGAAGGAAGCCGGCGTCGGTTTGATCTGCTACTACTGAGCTCTCTCACTTACTCTCCAGTCCCGCCGGCCTACAAGATCGAGTATTATGTAGCATACATCATCATACATGATACAAGTAGCAACAGAGTGACCAGTCACTCCAGCGGGGATCACGCCGTTTCGCGTGCTCAACGACGCACTCGTCGGATCAGGATGCACGGCTTCCTGGCCTACCTGGCGCCGCCGGCGCACGCGCTGCACAAGCCGCGCTGGAAGCCGCGCTTCGTGCGCCTCGACGCCGCGTTCCGCGCGCTCGAAGTCTTCCGCGACGACGCGCTGCTCGAGCGCAAGCGCCGCGTCCGCCTCGACGGCGCGCAGGTCGCCACGGCCGACGAGCTCGGCGCGCTGCTCTTCGCGGGCGCCGGCGAGCAGGGCCGCGCGCAGCTGAGCGCCACGATCTCGCTCGAGAACTCGCGGCGCTTCGTGCTCCGCGTGAGCGAGTTCGACGCGGCGACGAAGCGCGCGAGCCACCACTTCCTATGCGCGGAGGTCGCCGGCGCGGATGGCGCGGTGGACGCTCGCGCGAGCCGCAGCTACATGCAACAGTGGCTGCAAGCGCTCCAGCGCGCAGCTCGAGACGGGTCTTCGAGCTCTGGCGAGCTGCACTCGCCGCTCGACGCGCGCGAGCTCCCCAGCCAAATCGCAGCCTTCATGGACCGGATGCACCTCAGCGCGCACGTCACCAGCCGCGAACTCGTGAGCAAGAAGAGTGTGTTCGAGGTCACGGTCAAGGCGTGGATCCTCCAGCGCGAGCTGGTGGCCGCAGACGCTGACGCCTGCGGCTCGCGAGGCCCCGCGGACGCGTCGTGCTGGCAGATCCTCGAATACGCGTGCGCGTGGAAGCTGCCGAAGACGTCGGCGCAGCTCCGCGACTTCGACGCGCAGCTGCGCCAGCTCTTCCGGACGGAGCTGCGCGACGTGGGCTCCGTGCCGTCGGGGTCGTCGGTGTCGGCGGCCGGCGCGCTCCAGCACCTGCTCCACTCGGCGTCGCACGCGGCGGCCGAGTCCCAACGCCGAGTGGCCGCCACCGACGCGTACCTGCAGCAGCTCCTCTGCCTCCCGGCGTTCTCCGCGTTCGGGAGCGACGGCAGCGCGATGCTCGACACGTTTCTCGACATCTCGCCGCACTTGGCGTCGTTCCGGCAGCTCGAGAAGGACTCCGGGGTGAGCTTCCACCTGCGCTCGCGTAGGGTCGTGCCCTGGCGCGAGCGCGAGAAGTTCGAGCGGCTCTACAAGATGCACCTGGACGCCGCACTCGCGGAGCCGGGGCCGACAGATC
Source organism: Globisporangium cystogenes (assembly GCA_023334215.1). Classification (NCBI taxonomy): domain Eukaryota; phylum Oomycota; class Peronosporomycetes; order Pythiales; family Pythiaceae; genus Globisporangium; species Globisporangium cystogenes. Next base: position 8,572 of record JAASGM010000751.1, on the reverse strand, counting down.
GCCGTTCGGCGGGGGCGTCGACGCATCGGAGGCGCGACGTCGGTAAGTCGGATGCGCGTCACACAAGCTCCAAGCACCACCACCACCACAGTAGCAGCAGCAAGACGCGTCATGAGAGCGACCGCCAGTCTCCAGTCGCCGAAGCTGACGACGCATCGCCAGCACCGCCGCCGCTCGAGTCGGTGCGAGCCGCCAGCGTCGTCGATGAGGTACTGCCGCGTGCGCACGCTCCCTGCGCTCTCGGGTGCGTCGGCGCTCACGTCGTCCTCGCGCTCTGCTGCCAGGAGGAGCCGACGGACAACGTGCACGCGCGGATCGCGCGGATCGGCCGGAAGCTCATCTCGGAGGCGTTCGCGGCGCCGCCGCTGCACTCGGAGCCGCCGGCGCAGCGCTAGTGGCCGAGGCGCTCGAGGGCGAGAGGCACGAAGCAAAGCAGCGCTACCATTCGCTTTCAAAACCTTCGTCGCCGTAGAGGTCGACGGAGCGCGCGGTCGCGGAGCCGCCGCTGGCGTCGCCCTCGACGCGGACGTCTTCCTCCTCATTCTCGTCTTCGTCTTCGTCGGCGGCGGCGTCTTCGTCGTACTGCCGCCAGAGCTCGTCGTCGACCGCAGGCTGCTGGGTCTCCGGAGTCCCGACGGCGTCGCCCTCCGCGTCGTCTTCTTCGTCGACCTCCTCGACGTTCTCCAGCGGCCGCTCGTGGCGACCGAGTGCGAACGACGGCGTCGCGTTCGTCGCGGCAGCAGCCACAGCAGCAGGAAGCGCGATGCTGACTGCTGGCGGTGGTGGCGTCGACGCTGGCAGCTGCTGCTGCGCTGGCGGATCTCTCGGACTCGCAGCGTCCGCTGCCACGTCCGCCAGCTCCGGAGTCTTCGCCCTGCCCGACGGCACCGACGCGCGCAGCTTCGCCACCAGACTCCCGCCAGCGCCTCCGACCGGCGAGGACGCCGGCGGCGACTGCTTCCCAGGCTGCTCTTGAGGCCCCGCAGACGAGCCCTTGCGCTGCGTCGTCTTCGCACCTGCGAGCGTCGTCGACGACGCCTTCAGCAGCACGTGTGAGGGGACGTCAGTCGTCTTTGAGGGTCGGGAGCTGCGCGCGACCTTCGAGCGTCCTGCGACGCGCTCGTCGCCGCCGTCTTCGCGGTCGAAGTCGGCGTCCATGGGACCTCCGAGCTCCTTGAGCATCTCGAGCGCCGCGCGGTGCTCCTCCTTGAGGTCCGAGAGCGAGACGCCGTTGCGGATCTTCATGTCCTTCTTCGACTTGACCGGCGGCGTCTTCACGACCACCGGGACCGGAACCGGGGTGGCGTGGCGACAAGCGTCCGCGTCGCCTCGCTTGCTGTCGCTCGCCGCCGCCTTCGGCTCGCGGCTCTTCCCGGTGCTCCTGACGCGCTCGTCTTGCTGCTTCGCGTGCACCTGGCCGGGTGCCGCCGCCTTCTTCTTGGCGTTCAGGAGCTGCTTGAGGTCCTCGAACTTCTTCGTCAGCGATGAGTCGTCCTCGGACGCCAGCGTCCCCGCCGACTTGCTGCTCGCGAGCTTGTGCAGCGCCTGCGAGCTCGCGAGCGTGAAGGCTCCGAGATCTGGTGGACTCGACCTGGCGCGGAACGCGTCGGCGTCGCCGTCGTCGCTCCTGTCGTCGTCGGTGCCGTCGTCGTCGTGATCGTAGAAGTCCAGCGCGTTCCGGTCGGCGGACGACGGCACTGCGCCGAGGCGGCGCGGGGCGTGCAGGTCCGAGTCGCTCCGGGTCGACGCCAGGGACTGCTGGTTCCGAGACGACCCTCGGCTGGGCGAGTCCGGCTCCAGCTTGGCGCGCCTGCTGCCGCTGCCGCCCTTCTCGTTGAGCACGACCGGGAGCTTCTGGTTCTCGAGCGACGGCAGGTACTCGCCGACGGTGCTCGAGCGCGACCCCGAGCGCGACGACAGCGACGAGCGGCCGGACGACGGCTTGCTCTTCATCTTGCTCTTGTACTTGGCGTCGTGCTCGATGAAGGCTTCGATCGTGGACGCCGGGTGGAAGAGCCCCTCGGCCGCGGCGTTGAGGCTGAAGTCCTCGAAGATCGGCCTGGGGCGGCCAAGAGGAGACAAGAGGAGAGAGTGAGAACGAGACACGAGCGCGCGGCTCGTTCCAAGCGCGAAAAGAACGCACGGGCTGCTCGAAGGAGACGACGACGACGCCGGACTCTCCTCCGGTCCGGCGAAGTCGTCGGTCTTCGCGAGCTTGAGGGGTGCGACGTCAACCGAGTCGCAGTGGTGGTTGTTGTCATTGTCGGCGGCCTCGCGCCTGGCCGACTCGGGACTCTTCTTCTTCTCTGCTCACACACAAGAGAGAGAGAGAGTCTGAGAGAGAGTCCGAGAGATGGCGACACTGGTTGTGAGACCCACTCCGCAGTTTGCTCTCGGCGCCCGCGTGCAGTTGGTTCGAGAGCGTCGACTTGACGCTCGAGAGCCGCTTCTTCCTCGACGCCTCGGCCTTCGTCCTATGAGTTCGCAAGTTCGCACGAGGGAGTCGCGTGAGCTCAGCAAAGAGGCGAGAGGCTCCGGTCCGGAGACGCCGACACACATCATGAGCGCCGTGAGCTTCGAGTTCTTCTTCGGGTCGCCCCAGTTGTAGTTCATCGCGACGGCGGCGGCGCTGGACGTCCGCGACGCTCGATCGTCAGTCGGCGCGCTTCCTGACTCCCGGTTCAAACTCGATATGGACAACTATTTGAAGCGCCCGCTCGCTCTCGTGAGAGATGCTGCGACTTAGTTCTGCGTCGACTTCTGCTCCTCCTCCTCCTGCTCTCCGACCTGCGCCTCCTCCTGCTCGTCCACCTCGTCAACTTCGTCGTCTGCCTCGTCAACTTCGTCGTCGGGTTCCTCAACATTGTCGTCGGGTTCCTCAACTTTGTCGGCGTCGACCTCAACATCGTCAGTGTCGACCATCTTCACGTCGCCATTCGCAGTCGTCGCCGCTGCGTCTTCTGCCTCGGTCTCCGCTTCGGCTGAGTGCTTGGCGCTCGCGACGCGCGCCTGCGTCCAGTCCGGCACGACGCCGTGGTACCCGTAGTTGAAGAAGAGCTCCTCGTCCGCCGCGATGTCGGCGTTCGCGAACACGCCGATGCGGTGCTCGCCGTTCACGCGCATGATCCGCGCGACGCACTTCTCGTACACCGACGAGTGGTTGGCAAACTTGCTCTTGTTCCCCTTGCGCGTGGCGTCCACGACGGCGTCCTCGTTTAGGTCGAAGAGGAAGCTCACGGTCGACTTGTCGTAGATGTTCCCGCGGCGCTCGGCCTCGTCTTGGGACAGCAGCTCGCCCGTGTACTCGTAGATGAAGTCGCCCTTCTTCATCGCCTCGCGCGCGAACGCGCCCCAGCCGTGTGTGTCGGACGCCGCCACGCCGACCTTGCGCATGAGCCCCCGCAGGATGTTGACGTTGACGCAGAGCCTGCTCTGCTCGCGCCACTTGCTCGCGCTCGCCGCGTCGTGCACCTCGACCGGGACCTCGCACGCGCCGCACGAAAAGCACAGGTCCGGGTCGCACTCCCGCCCGGCGAAGTAGCACGGACACGTCGTCGCGCGGCACTGCCCCGGGTCGCACTTGCAGCCCGGGAAGCGGTTCGCGCAGTCCTGCGGACACCCGCACCCCTTCTCGCAGTAGTGGTCGCGCCGCATGCACGCGCAGTCGCCGCTGTTGCACGAGATGCCCTCGTGGTTGCACGGCACGAACTCGTGGTTCGCGCCGCGGTCCTTCATGCGCTGCATGCGCGTCCGCCGCAGGTGGTCATGGCTGTTCCCGCGCGCGCCGACGGGCCTCGCGAGGTCGCGCGAGTTCAGCTTGTAGCTGATCAGCGCCTCGCCTTCGTCGGCGTCGTGGCGGCGGCGGTCCAGGAACGCCGCGACGTCGGCGCACGACCTCGTCTTCAGAACCGCCGCGATCGCGCACGGCTGCGCTCCCAGGCACGTCTCAAGCTTGCCAAGGATCAGCACCTCCGCGGGAGCCCACTCGCTCGCTCCTTCCTGCTTGACGCCGTTCGCAGCAGCGACCAGCGGCCGCAGCTTGGCGCAGTCGCAGCTGCACGGGGTGTCCGCCGCGAGCAGCTCGGTGCGCCGCACCATCGCGATCGACCGGTAGACCATGTCTTGGCCGAGGTACTCGGAGATGTCGCTGTGCGGCCCCCGGTACGAGCGCGCGAACAGCGACTTCTTCTTCTCCTTCGAGCGCTGCGAGACGAGGATCGTCGACGCCTTTGTGCTCGCAGCCGTCAGCGAGCGCGCGGAGCGGCGGATCGCGTTCCCCTCATCGTCGTTCTCGTCGGCGGTGGACTCAGCAGCAGCGGTGACGCCTCCTTCTCCTTCCTCGTGCTTGTCGACGGCGTCTGAGCCGTCGGCGTCCACGACGACGACGTCAGGAGACGCCTCCTCCTTACTCGCGCTGCTGTCGTCGACTGGGCTCTCGCTCTGCCCGATCTTCACTTCCACTTCGCGCTGCAGCCTCAGCGCCGCCCTCACCGCTGGGTAGCGCGGATCGGACCGCGTCGACGGGATCGGCTGGTTGATGCCGTGGTTCAGGCAGTTGTACGCGAGGCAGCGGCGGCAGAAAAAGTTGCGGTACCGCCCCGCGAGCGACTCGTAGTCGTCCTTCGCCGTCGCCGCGAGCGCCAGGCCGTCGCGCGTCGCCGGTCTGCTGCGTGCGGGGAGGTGCAGGAGCTTGAACCAGGTCGGCGGGGGGTCGAGGCGGTCGCGCAGCAGGACGCCCAGTGACCGCTGGCGATAGCCCTCGACGAGGTTGCTGATCGCGAGCGCGTCCGCCTTTGAGTAGCCGGCCGCCGCGCCGCGTGCAACCTTCTCCAGCTCGGCCGCGCGCTCGGCGCGCCACTTCTCGCGCAGCCACCGGTTGTAGATCTCGATGTAGTCGGTCTGCGGCTGCTTGAAGTGGTCGTGGTCCTTGAGGACGCTGAACACGGTCGGCGTCCCGCCGCAGCCGGCGACGACGTACCGGAGCAGCAGCTCCTTCCGCTCGTCGTCCAGCGCCGAGAGGAAGCCCTTCTGGCCGCCGCCGAAGCCGTCGAACTGCTCGTCGAAGCGCGCGTCCGTCTTGCTCGCTTCGCTGAAGATCGGCACGAACCGGATGATCGGGTCGTCCGGGACGCGCACCGTGCCGCGCGTCTCCATGCACGTTGTGCTGCGGCTGATGCCGGTCACTTTGCTCAGGACGACCACGCGGTTGTGCAGCACCTGGCGCTCCGACAGCGCCGACTCGCCGCGGCCGACGGTGTACACGATCGGATTCGTCTCCTTGTGGTCCACGAGGTTCTTGAGGATCATGCGCGTCGCCACCTTCTCGAGCCGCGAGATCTGCAGCGGCCGGAAGGACCGTCCTGTGGGGAAGTGAGGGTGATAGGAGAGAGCGCATCAGCAGCTTGCATAGCATAGCGTAGCGCTGACGAACGCACCGGCGGTCTCCTCCACGTGCTCGCGGTGCTGCGGGAGCGTCGCCAGGTACGAGCGCACTTGCCGCCGCGCGTTCGCGAGGATCGTCTTCCCGCGCGTCGAGTGCGCGCTCTTGAGCAGCGGCGCCGCCTCCTCCACGAGCGCCGCCACGCGCTCCTCGACCGCCGCGCGGTGCGCCGCCTTGCGGGTCCGAAGCCGCGGGTGAGCGTCTCGCTGGATCAGATCCATAGCCACACAGCTTCCCAGTCGGGCACCACGCACCTCCTTGGGCGACCCCGTGGTGAGCGACAGCGGCGGCGGCCGCGCGAACGCCGCGACGACCGCGCACTTGTCCGCGAGCGCGCGCGGGTCGTCCGCGTAGTCGCTCAGCGGGTTGTCGAACTGCGCGGCGAACGGGAGCGCGAGCCCCGGCGCGTCCGGCAGCACGTTGGCCGGCGCCGCCTCGAGGCGCACGTTGCGCCAGGCCGTGGAGTGCAGCACGGCGCTCCTGACGGCGTCGGCGCTGCCGCGCGCGCTCGCGGGCAGCGCGTCGCCGTCGTCGTCCAGGTCGAAGAGGGGGACGCCGCGCCGCACGCCCGCCAGGCGCGGGTCTGCGGCCGCCGGCGAGCGCGGGCTGCGGCGGCCGTGGCGCAGCGCACGCGCGCGCGAGCGCTTGGAGTTCGCAGGGCTGGGCGGCCGCGCGCCTTTGCGCAGCTGCGCCGCCTTCTCCTTCTCGTCCGCCAGCATGCGCGCCTTGAGCAGCGCGATCTCGCGCTCCTGCGCCTGCAGCTGCGCGACGCTCACGGGCGCCTCGCTCGCGGGCCGCAGCGCGCGGCGGCCGCCGCGGCTCTCGCTCGACGGGCTGCGCGACGGCGCCGCGGGCGTCGGCCGCAGCCGCTTGGCGCGCGCGTCGGCGGCGAGGACGCGGGCGCTGCGCTTGCGCGAGCGCTCGTCGTCGGACGAGAGGTCTGCCGGAGGTGTCAGTGCGCTCGGATCGGAGGGCAGACGGGGGGAGAGCGTGACGCACCGGTGCTCATCGGGCGGGTCGCAGCCACAGAGCGAGACAGAGAGAGCTGTCCAGGTTGATTCGAAAGGCGCTGCTCATTTCGCGCCAGAGGTGAAAAAAGCGCGTCCCGGAATGGACTCGACAGATTCGGGACGCTTAGGAGGTTTGAAATCTCCCACACTGTGCAGTTGGAACACTTGGCTCAACCTGGTCGTCCTGCGCTAGACCACTTGGTTCGACCGCACAGCGCTGCTGCTGCTGCTGGCCGCTCGGGATGGAGACGTCCGACGATGGCTACAGCTCCTGGCAGAGCTGCGCTTCTTTTGCCTGTACGATTTTGCTCGTAAGCACAGCTACAGTATGCACATCCAGAAACGCTCCAGGAGACAGCGATACCAGGGAATGCATGCAGCTATGGTCGTTCTGAGCTCACTCTCGTGGACTTCAGCTTAGCAGAATGGGAGGCGTGAGCGTCTAGAGCTTCCTAGTTTGAGTTCTGTGTCGTCGTGTTCAGGTGAGAGGGCAGTAGCTTTGTAGCTCGTGACGAGCTGCATCGGTGGCGTCTTGGACGAGAGAAGAGTGTCAGCAGCGTCGTATAGATGTTGCCGGATACAGTGCTTTATACCCTGGAATTTGGTCACGTCTCCGTGCATTGCCGTTGGGACCGAGAGCCGCGACACTGTCGTTGTCGTCGACGACATCGTGCATCGATATTCGTCGTGAACCTTGTCGAGGCGAGGATCCTCACAGCCCGCACAGCAAAGTCTGTATAAGGGTTTGCTGGATGAATCGCGTCGCGATGGCGGCACCCCAGATAGGTAGGGGTCATCAGTTCGAGCTCCTCGGACTGCGAGTGTTGGATGACCGGCTCGAGTTTCGTATGCACCAGGTTCGGGTCGGATACGATGCTCGACTCCCGAGTCTTCTGTATTTGCAGGGCGAGTTCTCCTGCGCTTGACGAACGTTGGCGTGTGATCGAGTGCAACGACGACATGCGGCACTAGATCGCACTTGCCTGCGGTATCTTTTCGGTGGGTTGATGGAGATCTGGTTGAAGCACGACTTCAGCTTCCAGGTGGACGCGAAGCGCTGTCGGTGTCCATCTGCACTCCAAAGCTGAAGTTTGCCTCCGACGCGAGCTGCAACACGTGAGTGCACACGCCGGCGCTCTCGCTGCTGCTGCATCTTGCAGGTGCAGTCGAGTGCACCGCAGCACAACACCCGCTCTCGCCATTGTCCTGCGTGTACTGTACGCGCACTGGATACTAATTTTGTGTGACCACCTCAAATTCAATGATGCTGGTCCCGAGACTGCTGGCGCTGGGGTCGCCGGCGGCGCGGCGTGCGTTCTCCGGCGGCGCGCGCCTGCAGCTGGTGTCTGGGGCCTGCGAGCTGCCGCACCCGCAGAAGCGCTCGACGGGCGGCGAGGACGCGTGGTTCATCAGCGGCAACACGGTGGGGGTGGCGGACGGCGTGGGCGGCTGGGCTCGCAAGGTGAGGGGGGGCTGCTGGATGGGGGAGGGGGATACTCTGGAGGGCGACACGGTGCTGATCCACGGCTGCACCGTCAGGGCGTCGACTCGGGCGAGTACTCGCGCACGCTCATGAGCTCCGCGCGCGCGGCGGTCGGCGGCGGCGCCGCGCTGCTGCCGTCGCCGCTGCAGCTGCTGGCGCACGCGCACAGCAGCGTGAAGGTGCGCGTGTTTCTGCGGAGGGCGTCGCGTTGTGCCTTGCTGAGCTGACTGGCGTGGCAGTGCGCTGGGAGCTCCACCGCGTGCATCGTGCAGCTGCATGGTGCGTGGGCGGGCGACCGAGTGAGGGACGTGGCGCCGGATGACGGACGCCTCATGGACTGCTCGTGCACGTGCAGAGGCGACGCTGCGCACGATCAACTTGGGCGACTCGGGCTTCCTGCTCTGCCGCCTGCTGCCGCCGCGCGACGACGACGAGAGCGGCGACAGCCGAGCCGACAGCGAGGACGACGTGCAGGTGCTCAAGTGGCAGGTCGTGTACGAGGCGCCGCACCAGTCGCACTACTTCAACTGCCCGTACCAGCTCGGCTACAACAACGGCGACTCGGTGCGCCACTGCGCGTCAGTTGTCTACCGACGGCGCGTTGGTGCTGACGCTCTGACGCTCTGGGGGGGGGGGGGT
>JAASGM010000750.1:0-13684 GCA_023334215.1 Globisporangium cystogenes | reverse complement strand
TGAGCGGAGGAGGCAACACCGACCAGAACATGTTTTTATTTTTCCCGAGCGCGAAGGCCCGTTAGGGCCGAGAGCGCGAGAAATACACAATTGCATCCGGATAGATAGATCATATACTGATAGTAAGCTGTTCGGATATATCCGGACATGTCGGAATCGATGTCGGAATGCCGGGAGGTGTCGGCATATTCATGGTATGGATGAATATCAACGTCTATCCGACCACTAGGCGTTTGTATGGTCTTCTATGCCCAATCAGATGCCAAGGAAGTGTCTTAGCCAATAGAAACCTACTAAGGATTTAATTCGAGCCAATCAGAGTAGTTAGGGGTAGGTAAGTAGCGATGACTAACGTGGATAAGCCGTGTGTGTCAGATTATAATTTTTTTTAAATTATCCATCACTGTACAATACAAGGTTTCCACGCTGGCGCATACAAAATGTAATAATAAAAAATCCATATTCCCACCATTACTGATATTTCACGTTTGATCGTGAAAGGGGTTAACGAGAAGGGGCAGTGGACAACGCGGACTACTGGCTGTGCTCGCTAACTGACTACCTGACCGCTCTAAGTGCAGCATACGCATTCAAAGAGTCATGAATAGATTACCTACTCATCATGTAGTCACATCTAGCAAAGAATCACAGGTGTTAATATGTTCTTCCAACAAGCGTCAGATACAAAAATTGACCTTTTATAGAGGCAGCGCGGAAACGTTCTATCCGTCAATATCTCCCGCTCTGATGGCGCTACCAAGTGAACGTAGGTACACACGAGTTTGTCCAGCCATAAGTATTAACAGTAATTGAGGGAGTCAAAGTTTTACGTGCGCGTGGTGCTGCTGACGTTTCGTCTGCCGGAAAGCCTGTGGGTCAAAGAAACACGGTTTGTGCTCCACGCGGAGAACCGAACCGGATAAATGCCTCGAGGAAGAGTCCGTACGAAGTGTTGACAGGTGAGAAGGCAATTGTGGAGCTCCTCCGAACGTGGGCTTGACACGCTGCCAGATTTGTTGAGAAGAGCTGCTGCGAGAAGAAGAGGATCTTGGCAAGAGCTGTCCCGACGCTTCGCATGGGTTATACGCGCGAACAAAGAGGCATCGGCTGCTCAACAGGGACACCGGAGGTTTTGACGAGAGTTCAGTAGCGAACATCGTGTTCTACGAAAGGTACACAGTGGAAAATGAGCGCATGGAGCAACTCCTAGCACTGATGTACAAAGAGAAGAACGGCCTAAAAAACTCTACCCGTCAAGCTGCCCGTCGTCGGATTTACGAAAATTGAGCCGCCGTCAGAAGCGAGCGACGACGACGATAATTACACGAGATCAAAGTGCGCAAGTGGTGTTGCGATCCCGCAGAACGATCCAATTTTAATATATACAAGTGTACCATCACGACCAGCACGTTGGTCTCAACAAATTCGACCCGATTTCTGCATGTAGCTGAGTACAACGATTCTTGCCTTGAGTGTGGGTCTATGCAACTCGTTCTCCTTGAGCCTGCACCCCAATGGTTGAATATACTCACTTTTTCGACTGTCTCTATTAATGGACCCCAAAAAAATCCCAATCAGAGAAGTCAAAATCGCTGGCTGCGACCACTTGTCCTCATGGGCCATCGTGCGCCACTCACTTTGAAACACCACCAGCAACTACGATGGCTCGGAGGCAGGCAACCTACACAGTGAGCGCCAAGCTCTCCGTGCTCGAAGTGATCAAAGCGAAAGGCGTCGATGATGCGGCAGCGCAGCTCGGCGTTCCTCGCTCGACTATCTCTTCGTGGTGGTCCAAACGCGAGCGGATCCGCTCGTTCAAGGGCGAAGAAGAGCAAGACTACGAAAGAGCAGGGGCACAAGGAGAGCATCCCGTTCGCGCAGGACCTCGTGACCTTTATGAAGGACGAGCGGCGTGAGGAGAAAGTAAGTGCTTTGTACTGTGTGACGACGAATGAACTGCGATTCGACTTACACATTGCTTTTGTTTTGCTCTGTTCTGTGGTTGTCGATCTCAGGGATGATGCAGTTCATCGCTACGAACTACGAAGAGTGGCTGGACGTGTACATGAGCAACAAGACCTCGATCGAGAGTGGCCACGCAGCACTCGATAGGCTCTGTCAGCGGTTCGCGAATCGGTACAGTTTTATATAGAAAATTGTATGTAAAATTAGTATTGTTCGAGACTTACTTTGCCTCGTTTGCGCTTATGATCCTTCCGATACAGGCACGGCTTCTCCATGCAGACACCCCATGAAACAAAGCAATCCAAAGATGAGTTGAGCTCATCCGGCTGGGGTTCGTGTTGCAGTTTCGAGCGGAATACAGCTCCTACACGACGCGCGAGATCTACAACATCGACGAGACGGCCACCTACTACGAGATGTTTCCTCGCCGCATCTGGGCAGCGAAGAGGAGATCGGGGTCGTCGAGGGTGGTGGGGTTCTCGAAGCATCTTGGGCGGATGACTGCAGTCCTGACGATAAGAGCCGACAGTGAACCCTTTGTACATGTTGACTTGTCTTTTGTATGGATAGTTTATAATCTAATCAATAAAAAAAATTCAGGAAAGAAGCTCCCGATTCTGTTCGTTCTTCGCGGCAGCCCAGGCAGACCGATCGAGACCGACGAGACCCCGACCTTCCCTCGCGAGCACTCATACACAATGCAGAAGCGCGTGTGGATGAACGCCTCTGTGTGGTCCTACTATGCTTCTAACGTGCTAAATTAAAATACGAGGTCGATTCTCTCGCTGTCCTCCTCCTCGTCACTGCTTCGAAAGTCACGTCTTGGAGGAAGGGCAGCGGGTTATCGCCGAGGAAGCGTGCGCGACGGTGGTCCCTCTCCCCATGAACAGCACTGCTGTCTGCCAGCCGCTGAACGTGGGGGTAATGGCGCCACTGAATGCAAAGTTAAGGGCTAAGTGGTTGCTGATGTCGTCGAGTTTGCGGTCTACAAAGGCAAAGCGACGCAAAGCCATTCGAGCGCCGATTGAGGCATGAGACGAACTTCCTGAGTGTCTTGTTGCCCGCAGCTTCGAGAAAGCGATCTCAAGTGCTGTCGAGATCAGTCTGTAATCAGAAAAAATCAGTTTTCGGATCAAGTCTTTTTTTCTAGAGATTCAACAGTTTTTTGTACATTGGCGAGTTGACGGTAGCGCAATTTTGAACAATTAGATCCATTGCCGACTTTTTGTGTCGTCAAAGTTTATTATTGTGAGGCCTATCATCGCTGCCGAGTTTTTCCGTCGCTGTGTGTATTTATTTGTCCAATCATGCCGATATTCATGACATTTATGACTGACCACCGATTTTCTCCCAATGATTTCCGATTCCGACATTTCAGACCAATATATTGGTCGGATTTGTCCAACCACAACGAAGTGCTGGCTCTCCAATGTCGATTCAATTGTGAGCTATTACTATGTTGTGAACCATTCAAAAATGTGTGGACCACATAAAGTATAACATTTAAAAAATATTAGTTGGTTGTCCACATCAGATAAACACGCGGACGAAGTTGCAATAAATTGTATACGGGTGAATTTATCGTGAAAACACTTTGCTTCGATGGTAATTCAAGATTGCACGTGAAAGAGATTGATGAAAAATTAGAGTACCACCAACCCAACACCAGCCCCAAGTCGCCCATCCCCCTCCTCCCGCCCCTAACCCTTTGCATGTCGTCTACCTCCTCTCGCTGCCTCACCACAGGTGGCACGACATCGGCGATATCGGCAAATATCGACGTGGTGCGGACAACGGTACAGTCTAAGTTGATCAGGTTATACGTGACATTTGTGATTTATCCGCTTTAGAGTATATATTTTATCAACACATATTTATCGCTTCGGACAATGTACTTTTTTGTACACTACACATTGACGGATAAAAGAGACGTGAAGAAACCGAGGGAGCGTAGCTGAAGTCAAGTCGAGCGAAGCGAGTGGCCCCCATCATACAGCTAATTCCAAAAGAATTCACACCTGTTCCAAAAGAACTGACAATCATTTCGTTGCCAAACAATTTTAACTAGTTCAAAATCCTCTCATTCGAAAGGCTCGGTGCAATGTAGCTCTCCTTGTGCCGGAAGCAGCCCTCGCAGTCACTACTAGATACTTGCTCACTGCACGTCTCAATCAAACGGAACAGCTCTTGCTCATTTCGCGGAGCACCGCGCCTCACAAGCTGCTTCCACTTCGAGAAAAACTCCTCGATCGGGTTGAGGAAGGGCGAGTACGGTGGCAAAAATAGCGTGGTGTGACCGAACGCAGACAGTGAGTTGTGAATGACAGCGGCCATGTGAAAGGCAACATTGTCCATCACAACCACAGCCCCATCCACACGCTCCGCTGCGAGAGCAGAGACGAGATCGTCGACAAACTCACCGAATGCGTCGGTGTTGTACACTCCTTTCCTTGCCTTGTAGAGTACGAGCCCAGACTCCATCATGGCGGCCGCGACGCTGAAGTTCTGTGTTCGCACCGCCCCGACTGCCACGCCCGCACTCGATCCGAGCGGACTCCACCCATACCGCACGCGCATCGAGCACGCAAAGCCCACTTCGTCCACGAACACGAACTTGCGTCAGCTCGGCAGCAGACGAACGAACTCGGAGGCGTAGGCGTGGCGCAGAGCGATCGTTGTGGAGCAGTTGCGGCGGTCTGGGACGAGGCTGGTGCGCTTGAAGCCGAAGTGAAAGTCGTGCTGAGCGCGCATCACTGTCTGCATCGACACACGAACCCCGAACTTGTCGATAGCACGCGCACGCAGATCTTGCAGCGTTTCGGCGCGGTCACTGTGGATCCAGTCGCAGATGGTGGCTTTTTGTTGCGCGGTGAGAAGAGCGAAGCGGCTGGGCGGGGACGCGCGATTGGCTGTTCCAGTCTCTCGGTACTTGCGCAGAATCGAGCAGAGTGTGTGGCGGTTGATTCCGAGAGCTGCTGCCACGTCCTTCACCGCCCACTGCTGCACGATAACTAGCTGCACTGCACGCTGCCGGATCTCGTCCGAGACACGAACTTGCTTGGGCGGAGGGGTGGGTGCGGCGTTGGTGTCCATTGTGCGAATGAGAGCATTCTAGCAAGCGCGCGTTTGGTGAGCGACGTGTGGCGCCACTGCTGACGCGTGGCACTGAGCGCGCCAACAATGTGCTCATTATTCACTAAAGTGCGATTGTGAGTTATTTTGGAACAGGTGCGAATTCTTTTGGAATTAGCTGTAATCTGCGGAGGCGGGCCCAGCGACCGAGGTTTACTGAACGGAGAACGCAACACGACCTCAATCGTGCATTCAAATCCTTCCGAGCGCGGAGGCCCGGTTGTGCCGGGAGCGCGAGTCACAACAATTGCATCCGGATATATTTGTATACTTATAGACAAGATTTTAGGATATAGCCGGACAGGTCGCTTTGGACAACAATGGACAATTATTGTTCGCACTTGAACGTTGTTGATACTCTGACACGATAGCATTTCGGTACGGACGACGGTACGGTGCGGACAGCGATACGGACACTGTCCGGATATATCTGAACAACTTGACTATAAGTATACAAATATATCCGGATGCAATTGTTAGTGACTCGCGCTCCCGGCCCAACCGGGCCTCCGCGCTCGGAAGGATTTGAATGCACGATCGAGGTCGTGTTGCGTTCTCCGTTCAGTAAACCTCGGTCGCTGGGCCCGCCTCCGCAGATCATGCTGGGCGCCGCTCGCTTCGCTCGACTTGGCAGCCCAGCATGTCTGCTTTGGCTACGCTCCCTCGGTTTCTTCACTACACTTTTTTCGACCAATAGTGTGTACTAAAATAGAGTACATAAACGGTACATTGTCCGTATGCCAAACTATACCCTATCCCGGATAGTATACAAACTTCAAGTCTACCACTGATAATCTCAGAAATGATCAGTGTCCGTATGGAGATGCTATTTGTCAATATCAGTGACAGACCTACTCGACAATTAGTGCAATCAGATCAGCGAGAACGCTGTGACCAGCGATGGCGCCGCTGAATACGACGAGTTCGGTGACGGCGACAACGACGTGATCGCTGACTACTACGCTCCTACCTACTCCACAGCCAGGTCAGCAGTGTGCGCGGCATCCGCCGTCGACGCGGTCTCCACGGCTTTGCCCAGGTACCGGTCGATCGATGCAGCGATCTTGGCGTGGGCCCACTTCAGCGCCGGCGCGTCATGCTCGCTCGGATAGTACATGTCCGCACAGTGCGCCGTCCCCTCGATGAACACCGATGATGCCGTTCGCGAGTGAAGCGCGGTCGAGTTCCGCACCGCAAGCGCGTGCCACGGGTCGATGGTGCCGCTCGGGAACGTGACGTTCTCGACCGTGATCTGGAGCGCACCGTAGTCGATGTTGGTGCTCTCCACGTCTGGCGCCACGTCGATGTCGAACACTCGCTTGCAAATCTCCGCGCCAACGTTGTGCTCTGTCACACTCTTGAGAGCGTGGAACGGCGAGCGCGCGCTCGTCGATGTCTGGAAGTATCCGAACTCGTTGCACGTCTGGTAGAACCACTGGCGCGAGCTGCTTGTGCCGTCGAACTTGGACTCGCGAAGTACGTCGACAGTCGCGTTCTTCTCGCCTTCAAACTTCGAGTCCAGACAAGTGGCACCGTTCTCGAGAGTCTTCTTGAGAAACGACGACAGAACCTCGAGCGGCGAGGCACTGCTCGAGTTCGTGAAGTGCGCGCACACATCCGAGAGCGTGACGGCTCCCGGAGTCAGCGCGTTGTACTGCGCGATGCCCTGGAACGCGCTCATCACGGAACTCTCGAAGACGGAGTCGTCGTACTCGTTCGTCATCGGGTAACACGGGAAGAACATCTCCTCGACCTTCTTGCGACCATCGGCTCCGCCATCCATCAGCTTGCGCAGCTCCACGATCGAGTTCTCCACCGCGTGGTAGCACTCGCCACCGCCGAAGTAGCGCAGCCCGTCACCGACCACCTCCATGTACTCGTAGAAGTTGGACTTCGCGAGCACCGGCGCCGAGCTCGCGATCGTGCCCGCGAAGAGTGCTGGGTACTTGAGCTTCAGCCATGCTGCGAGGTTGCCCGGGTAGCTACCACCAAAGCCGATCCACTTAGCGCTCTCACTCAGCCCGTACTTGTCGCTCAGGAACGCGTGCATGCGAGCGAGGTCTGCGAGCGCCTGCTCGCTCGAGAGGTAGCGGATGTTGGGGAGAGTCATGTCTTCGGTCGGGTACGACTTGCCGTAGTACCGGTGCTCCACGGCCACGAGCAGCGCGCGGTGCTTCTTCGCCATCGCGTTGATGAATGTGCGGTTCGTGAGCGCGCGTGGTCCCACGGGCCCCTCGCCGCCGATGGACACGAACACCGGATAGTCGCGGCCGGCCCAGAACTCCTCGTTCACGAAGTAGCGCTGCTTCCAGTACTTGCGCTCCGAGAGCGGAGCGAAGTGGTCGAGCACCGCGCGCTCGAAGTACCGCTCCTCGACTGGCGCCTGCACGTCCGCGGGGTCCTCGGGACCGAAGTGCACGTGCGAGCTCTGCCCACGGAAGTCGCGCAGCTTGTGCGCGTCGGCGAGCACCAGCGCGGCTGCAGCAGTAGCCACGAGCGCCACGACAGCGCGTCCGAGGCGCAGCATAGGAGAGTGCTTGGAGCCTGGGGCTTGCAGCTTGAGGCTTGGAGCTTGCGGTCGACCTCGCGAATCGGGGAGTGGGAAGTTCGCGCTGATGCACATCATCACACGTTTTTGATTGGCAAACCAGCCTTGGTTTTATCACTATCGGATCATTGTCGAACTGGAAATAGCGCTTTTTGCTCCGAGTAGTTTGTTCGCGTCTCGCTTGGCGCATACGACGTTGCTGCCAGCTTCTCGAGCTCGACCATACTGACAGACAGTCTCTCTCGCCATCCCCGCCGGCCTCTCAGGACACTCCCGCCAGTCACACGCACGATGAAGCGCTCCGGGTCGAACAAAAGCCTGACGCTCAAGATCTACGCCACGACCAAGAAATTCGGCCGCCGACACGACCTCCAGCGCGACGAACAGATCCGAGCCACGTCGCTCGTCGAGTTCTGCAAGCGTAACCCGGACGAAGAAGACGTGGTGATGGAGGCGCAGGTTCGTCGCGTTCTTTTGCACTGCGAGAAGTGAAGGTGCATCTTGTGGCCGACGCAGGCGTGCTCGTGTTCGCATTGCACAGTGGCGGATTCGTGAAGCGCGGCGGCGAGACAAGTCGATCCGCAAGCGCGTCATGACAGCGGTCAACTCGCTGCTGGGGAATCCGTGGTACACGCACGAGTCGAGTGTGGTCATGGGGCACATTGTGCTTGGAAGCCGCGAAGATGCATCCCAGCACGAGCAGCTCTACGACGCCGGGATCACACACGTCGTCAACTGCGCGGCGCAAGTCAGCAACTACTTCGAAGGCGAGTTCGTGTACGTGAAGCTTCACCTGTACGACTCGCCGAATGAAGATCTCATCCCGCACTTCCAAACCGTCGCCAAGTTCCTCAAGCGCGTCGAGGTGCTCCGTGGGCGAGCGCTCATCCACTGCATCTCAGGTGAGCAACCAACAGAGCAACAGCTCTCACGCGAGCTCGAGGCGACACCTCGTCGACAGCTACCAACTGATCGCTTGGACTGTGATCTCAAGGTGTGTCTCGCTCGCCAGCGCTCTTGATCGCATACCTGATGATCGACAAGCGGATGCGACTCGTGGACGCCTACAACTTCGTCCGGCGGAAGCGCAGCAGCGTTCAGCCGAACCAGGCGTTCCGCCTCCAACTCGCGAAGTACGAGGTACGGCAGGCACTGCGAGTTGAGCGCTCGAGTTCAAGCGTTGATCACGAGTTTCTGCTCATCCGGCACACGCAGATGATGCTCTTCGGAGGGTCTTCCGTCGCCGAGTCACAAGACAAGGATTGGAACTTCTACGCCTGGAACGAGTTCAAGAACGGCTCTCGGGCTTCAATAGCACGGGCTGACCACAGGTAGCATGCTGCGGTCAGCCAGGACAACAGACTCAGCTTCTAGCACGAATGCTCCGACCACCCTCGATTTCGGTTGCGAGTGTTCCAGAGCAAGCATTGCACCGGTTCCTTGTATCATTGCACCCCTGCTCATGCATCTTGATCATCACCGACGAGAGCACTGCATAGAGACACCCACAGTGCCTCGAGGGGGAGACGCCGCCACATTGATTCACCGATTTCTTGTATCGCGACGCTGTGGCTCAGCTCTCGGAGTCTCAAGGACGGGTGTGTGAACCAGGCGTGCGTGTGAACCAGGCGTCTGTGTGGAGATCTGAGTGTGTTGCATCGAGTTGCATTGCGTTGTATAATGCGGTATGTGTTGCATTCTGGAACAAATAAATTGAAAATTTTCATAATTATATCACAATTATGAGGCACGCTCCAAGATTCGTTCCAAGTCATTCGGAGAATCTAATATTATAGTGCTTGCCGCCTTATCCACCAATCAGAATCGCCACATCTAGCATACAAATCGCAAGTCACAAAAAAAGAACCCTCCTCGGATTTCCAATCCCATCACTCCAGTCGCCAATCAGGAGCAGCAGGAGCAACAAGCAGCAGCAGCACCGCCATGTCGTCCGAGCAGCTCCCGCTCCTCGCGCCGCCGCCGGCCTCCTCCGCTTCGGCAGCTGCGCCGTCGTCCGCCGCGTCGAAGGCGCCGCCGCAGAAACCGCCGGCCGATCGCCGCCGCGTCATCGGCCGCGCGACCGTGGGCTTCGCGGTCGCGCTGCTCGCCACCAGCGCGCTCATGGCGCTCTCGTGGTCGTCGCCCAAGCGCGCGTCGTCGCTCGAGCTCGAGGCCGTCATGGACGCGTACCGCGCGCAGCAGTTCGCGGGCGTCGTGCGCCTGAGCCACAACGGCGAGCGCAAGTTCAGCGACTGGATGGGGCTCGCGAGCGAGGAGTTCGACGCGCCGATGCTCAAGCACAGCGTCTTCCCGGTCGCCGGCAACTCCAAGCTGTTCACGGCCGTCGCGATGCACCAGCTGCAGGAGCGCGGCCGCGTCGACCTCGCGCGCCCCGTGCACGAGTACCTGGACCAGCGCGACTTCGCGCGCTTCGGGTTCCCGAACCAGACGGCCTGGTGCCCGCGGGTCGGCGGCGCCGCGCCGTCCGCTCCGTGCGAGAACGTCACGTTCACGCAGCTGCTCTACATGGGCTCTGGCCTGCGCGACGACAGCGCCCGCACGAGCGCCAGCTGCGCGGCGAGCCTCCCGCAGAGCCGGAGCTGCACGCCCGAGGCGCAGGAGCCGCCGCAGCGGTACAAAGGCGCGATCGCCAAGCACGTCGCGGCGTTCATCAACGAGCCGCTGGCGTTCAGCCCCGGCTCGGGCTACGCGTACGCGCACGCCAACTACGTGCTGCTCTCGTACATGATCGAGAAGCTGAGCGGCCAGCAGCTCGAAGCGTACTTCAGCGAGCACGTCTTCGCCCCCATCGGGCTCAAGAAGACGTACTACGACCCGTACTCGGGCGGCCGCGACGTGCTCCGAGGATTCGTGAACCAGTACGCGAACCTGTACGTGCAGAAGCCGCCGAGCGGTGCCAACGGGCCGCGAGAGCGCTCGTACAAGTCCACCGGCGTGTGCGGTCCGTACCCGGACAGCGGCGCGCTCAGCGGCGCAGGCGGCATCCACTCGACCGCGAAGGATATGCACCGCGTGTACAAGGACCTGTTCCTGAACGGCGGGAAGGACTCCAAGGTCCTGAGCGAGGCGTCGATCCGCGCGATCGTGCTCACGCGGAATCCCAGTCGCGAGTCGTACGCGCAGGGCATCGTCGTGGCGTTCGACGACGAGGAGGCGGCGCCGGCGAACGACGCGGCGCGGTGGCCGTCGAAGATCTCGTACTGCGGCCGCATGAAGTGTTCGGTGACGTGCATGGCGATGCAGACCGCCGGGGCCGACTCGGTCATCTCCGCAGCGTTCACGAACCACGTCGAGTACACGTTCCCGACTCGAGACGCCTTCGCGCAGTGGCAGCCGAGCGCCGGTGAGAGCGACGACAGCAAGAGCGAGAGCGCCGGCAGTGACGTGGAGCTGGGAGACTACCAGGTGGCCGAGCTCTCGTGGGCGTTGCTCGACATCTTCCTCCGCTACTTCAAGGACAGCGAGAGTCCCTAGGGCTGAGCACGCGCGCCGCCACTGTCAACGTCGAGATGTAGTACACTGTTGCCGTGAACACCCCACTACCGCCTCAGGCGGCGTCGTCGTCGTCGCCTCCGACGTCGCGCGCAAGGTTCAGCTTCTCCTTGATGCTGATGAGCTCGATCTTGAAGACGAGCGTGGCGCTCGGCGGGATCCGCGGCGGGCGGCCCTTGACGCCGTACGCGAGCACCGGCGCCATCGTCACCTTGGCGGTCTCGCCGATGCTCATCCGCTGCAGTACGAGGTCGAAGCCCTTGATGATGTGGCCGACGCCCACGCAGAACTCGAGCGCGCCGCCGCGCTTCCGCGTCGACTCGAACACCTCGCCGGACGCCTCGAACATCCCGACGTAGTGCACGCGCGCGTACTGGCCGACGTTGGGGAAGTTGAGTCCGTCGCCGGCGAACAGCGTCTCGTGCACGAGCCCGTCGATCTTGGCGCGCCGCGCGGCCTCGACCGCGTCCAGCTGCGCCTGGTGCGCCTTGTAGATCTCTTGGTCCTTCTCGAGCTGGCGCCGCCGCTCCTCCTCCTGCTTCCGACGCCGCTCGCGCTTCGCCTCGAGGCGCTTCTGCTCGGCGATCAGGTCGGCGTTCCACCACTCGTACAGCTTCGCCTGCGAGAGCTTCATGACGTCGCCGAGCTCGTTGAGCAGCCCTTGCGCGATCCCGAGGTCGAGCAGCGCCGCGAAGCCCGACCGCTTGAGCGCGTCCTCGTCCTTCATCATGCTGGCGATGATCTTGAGGAACTCGTTAAAGCCGATGGAGCCGCTGCCGTCCTCGTCGACCTCGCGCAGCATCGCCTTGAGGTCGTAGTCCTCGGTCTTCTTGCCGAGCTTCTTCACGAGCGCCTGGATCTCGTGCTCGTCGATGAAGCCACTCCCGTCCAGGTCGAGCTTCACGAACTGCCTCTTGAGGTTCTCGAGCTCCTTCGGACCGAACAGGACTGCGAGCTCGAGCGACGCCGTGTACTGGTTCTTCGCCTTCTGCTTCTTGAGGATCGCGAGGAACTCGTCGAACTCCACCTCGCCGTTCGAGTTGGCGTCCACCTCGCGGATCATGGCCTGCACGTTCTGCAGCGTGAGTTGCTCGCCGAGGGTGGAGAGCAACTTGAGCAGCTCTTTCGCGCTGATCGAGCCGCTCTGGTCAGCGTCGTAGTGCTCGAACTGTTGCCGCACGAGCTCGCGTTCCTGCGGAGTGAACCCGAGTGGATCTTTCTCGTCGCCGCCCGCTCCACCACCTTCCCGCTCCCTCCCCTTGCCGTCGTCGCTGGCGGCGCTCTTGTCGCTACCATCTTCAGGTGTCTCCTGACCCTCGTCTTCATGACTGTCGTGCGGATCCCCCTCGACGTCGACCAACTTTGTCCCGTCGCCATCCAAGTCGTTGGTCCCTTCCTGCGCGTAGATCGGTGACAGCGCGATGTCCTCGTGAGACTTGAGCGCTCTCGGCTTCTCCCACGTCGTCTCGCCAGTGCGCTTGTTCAGGTAGTAGTACAGCCCCGAGTCGTGGTCGTAGAACTTCTCGAAGACGCTCTCGAGCAGCTCGCGCAGGCGCTTGCGAGCGCAGCGGCACCGGAACAGTCTCTGGATGCGGCGCGCAGCGTCGTCGAGCGCTCTGTTGTCCACAATCGCCTCGACTGGGGTGGCAGACGGCGCCGATGGGATGTCAAGCGGGTGCCTCGCCGAGCCGATGGCGTCTTCCATCGCTCGAGCGCGGCTCCTCGGATCGTCGGATCAGGGTGTGATACTTTCGATGGCCGACCTCGCGAACTTATCGGATGCCTGCGCCTCGCACCGCCCTCCGCCACTCCCAATCTCGCCGCGATCGACTCTCGGCATCCTCACCGCGACCTGCGTGTTGACCTCCAGTGGACCGCGTGGTCATGGACGCGGACGCCCTCGCGTTGTGCGACACATGCTGCTGCTCGTGCGACCTCGATCTCCACGACTGCGACTGCGACTGCGAGTGCTGCGGCGACGGCTGCGACGAGTGCTGCGATCTCCAGTCGGGACTCGAGTACGTGTGCTGCTGCTTCGTGGCGTGCACGGACAGAGACGAGAGCACAAGCATCAGCGACGAGAAGAGTTCGTCGTCAACCAAAGGCGAGTCCTCGCTGATCTCTCAAGTGCTGCCGGTGCGAGTCAGCCTCACGAAGCTCAGCGTCTCGCAAGCCGCATCCGCTGCTGAACCAAAGGTTGTGTAGCGAATGGAGGGGGTCAACCGCCGATTCGCGTGGTCTGTTGCATCGGTGCTTGCTCCATGGACAAGAGTTCGTCCCCCAAACTGGCCTGGGCAGTCGTGAGGCAGAGCGATCTGGTCTGGTTGCAGTGTCAGGTAGAGCCTGACACCTCGACACTCGACTCCAGGCACATCGCCACAGCGGTGGCTGGAAGTGGCCCGGAAGGACGAGCGACCAGGAGCGAGTGAGTGTGAATCCGTTGCCGCGAAGACAACAACTCAGTCTTCTCGGTTCTCGCTCCTTTGTCCGCTTCTTCGTTCCTCCTGTAGTGCTTCGCGTCAATCT
>JAASGM010000075.1:0-41877 GCA_023334215.1 Globisporangium cystogenes | reverse complement strand
CCCCCCCCCCCCCACACACACACACACACACAAGTGAGAGGCCGGATCGAGTGTCGTGACCTCGATCTCCGGGAACCTATCGCCTCGTTCCGTTGTCTAGTGCAGAGTTCTTCCAGTTTCACACTCTGGCGCAGATGCTGACGAGCAGCCACTCTGTCGGCAGCCTAGGCAACCAAATGATGGTAGCTGCGTCTAATCACATTATCCTGAACTTCGACTCGAGACTTAAGCTGTTCGTCCGACTTCAGTTCACGTTGTGGAGGGGGAGTGTCGGCAGGTCGTCGACCGGTGCCGCGACGGCGACTTCAGCTCTGGCGCTTGCAACATCCTGCTCGGGCTCTCTACTGCGAAGCGAGTCTGCATGGCTGGCTCGGGGTGCCGTCTAGTCCCGCTTATTCACCATTCTTCCGGTCTCAAGGAGCTTCGTCAAGGGTAGCAGGCGCGCATCATCACTAAGGAGACCGGCAATGCCAACGCGCCACCCAAGCTCACGCTCACGGCTCACGGCTCACGGCGCACGGCGCACGACGACGCGCCACCGGCCACCGCGGGGAACAACAATGTGGAGCAGAATGATAATGGTATGAAGACGGCAAGACTCAGTCGCCGCTCGAAGATGCAGCTGGACAATGCCACCTCAACTCGAGCGAGTCCTTGAGCAACGCCAAAACGATCTGCTCGGACAAGACCGCGCGCTCACGACGAACCGCAAGCTGCTCGGCGCTGGCGAGTGCGGGGTCTCGATCCTGCTCAGCGTCAACTCGCACTCCGTCGACCCCATCGCTGTGGTTCCTCCTGTTGAACCGCCTGGATGGCTTTCTGTCTCAAACTTGAGGTACTAGTTCTAGTTCTGTAATTTCATGAATTTTCTGAGGGGTATTGTGCATTTTTTTGTCATACAAACATCAAGTCATTTGATCACAAACAAGTATGAGCGACCCGTTCTACCTCGCCGACATCCTGCTCGGCCGCGTGGGCGTGCTGCGCTCCACGGCCGAGAGCATCGTGCTGGAACTCTGCGAGGCGCAGGCCAAGCTCGACGTGCAGTCAGGCGGCGAAGGGGGCGGCGCCCCGGACGCCTCGGCTCTCGGCGCTCTCGGTGGCGGCGCGGGGGGCTCGGAGGACGCGCTGCGGCTTGCGATCAAGAACAAGCTCGAGCGCGTCCAGACGAACCTGAAGCTGCTGCGTAAGCTCGTACCAGAGTTCGGTGCGTATCCTGCTTGAAGGGAGGACGTTGGAGAGAGATAGCGGGCGTATGACGGATCGTGTGTGTGTTGTGTGCTTTAACTGTGACGCAGATGGCAAGACGAAGCCGATCGACAACGTGAACCAGACACACCGGTGAGCGCCGCGTTGCTGCAAGCTACCTGGCGGTGCTTACAGGCTTACTAACGTGGCTTCGGCTGTGCCTCTGACCCCAGCAACCTGATGCTGGAGTACCACTGGAAGAACCAGGTCCAGGAAATGGGGACGAAGGCCCAGAACGTGTTCACCGACCAGCTCTGCGGCGCGTTCCCGCGGATGGAGATGCTGGGAGACGTGCGCTGCCCGCCGGCGCCGAACGCGTTCTTCGTGCCGAAGTCGCACAAGCGGGGCCGCGTGTTCGACCCGTTCGGCGAGAAGCAGCCCAGGTATGTGCGAGCGCGATCTCGGATACGGTTGCGCGCGCCGCCCGCATGGACTAACTCAACGTCCTGCAGTACCCTGAACGAAATGATGGACTACATGATGGCGAAGAACCGCAAGCTCAAGTTTTTCAAGCACGCCGAGACGACGCGTGGGGGGCGGCGCGTGATCAAGTCGATCAAGTGCGAGATCAACAAGGAGGTGACGGTGCACATCTCGTTCAGCCCGCCGGTGCCGGAGAGCGGACCCAACGGCGAATCGGGAGTTGCAGCGAGTCCCATGACCCCGTCAACGCCGACGTCCCCGGCGTTTGGCGGCAGTCGCTTGCGCAGCACGCGCAACAAGAACAAGAAGCAGCAGCTGCAGCTGGTGAAGAAGAAGAAGGGCGACATGCTCACCAAAGCCAAGCTCGCCGCGGAAGAAGCCACGAAGATGGAGCTGGAGGAGCTCAAGCAGCGCATTACCGAGTCGCGCGAAGCCAGCAAGGAGCAGGAGCTGGCGCGTGCTGCGTGCCTGCAGGTGACCAAGTACGCGCAGCGGATCTCCGTGTTTCCGTACAACGAGCAGGCGCCGCTCGGTGCGTGGTCCGAGTCGTCGCACCAACTGTTTCGCCTCACCTCCCTGCACGCGCGCAAGGCGCTCGAGCACTTCCGCAAGCAGTATCCGGACACGTGCTTCTACCACCTCTTCACATGGCTCGGGTACTACGACAAGATCTACCAGACTCCGTGCTCGCTCTGCAAGAAGGTGCTCATCAAGGAGAGCGAAGACTGGTCGTTCCTGCCTCCGTCTTTCCGAGACTACAGTTCCGGCCAGGCGTTCCACTCCAAGTGCCTGCCGGTGGAGTGAGAGGCCACGGAGGTGAGCTGAGCGCGTGCATCGCGAGCCGCAAGCTCCTCAAACGGCGATCCCGCAGTCGTGACTTGCGACTGCTGGGAGTGTTCGTCCTCTATCTCGAATGTATCTCGCTTGCATCGACAAACGCTTCGACGCCTGACTCAGCTGCTCATGTCTGTCACCCTAGTCCAGCCGAATCGGAATGAGGTTGCCGAACTTGGCGCCAGCCTCGCGCCGGAACTGGACCTTGTTTCTCGCGGCGAGCGTGCGGGGCGTGGTGGTGCCGGCGGTCACAGGCGTTGCCGCATCCGCAGCAACTGCGTCCTTGTCCACCAGCCCCAGCGCGCTGTAAGCTTCCACTACGAACGCTGCAGTCACCAACCAGAAGCCGCAACGCGTCAGCTTGTTGCATCGATACGATTCTGTCCAACAACGAACGCACCAGCTGATGGAAAGAGCGGAGCCTCGCCGTCCGATGGCGGAGAGACGAGTCCACGCTGGCCGCGCGGGTCGATCAGTGCAGATGCTACGTGACGCAGCGAGATGCGGCTTGGGCGATTTGCATGCTCCGTCACGAAGCGGAACGCAGCATCCTGGAACTCCTTGGTGCGCTGTCGCGACGAGGCGATCAAAGGTCAGTCCGAGC
This sequence comes from Globisporangium cystogenes, assembly GCA_023334215.1. NCBI lineage: Eukaryota > Oomycota > Peronosporomycetes > Pythiales > Pythiaceae > Globisporangium > Globisporangium cystogenes. The sequence goes on along the minus strand of JAASGM010000075.1, from coordinate 38,768 downwards.
GCCGTCGCCACCAACCTCATGTACGTTTGCTACGCGCACCTCCACTTTAAGGGGCAGCACCGCGATCTCGCTCGACTCGGACGCGAGGATACGCGCGCTAAACGGCCGGCACTGCACCTTCGCGAGCGTCTCCTCGACCACGAACTTGCGGCCGAGCTTGTCCACGTACACCCAGCCGCAGTGGTCGAAGCGCGGATCGTAGCTCTGGCGCGCGATCCACGTGTGCAGTGCCGCGAGCGGCTGCAACGCGGTCAACTTGCGCGTGAAGAGCACGACATCGCCCGTCTCGAGCGTCTCCATGATCGTGTCGTCCATGGAGCCCACGACGAACTCCAGCTGCTCCGGGCCGGCGCCGCGGCGCTCGTGACGCATGCGCGTGAGCGCAGCGTTGCCGCTCCAGGCGGCCACGGCCGCGAACGGCAGCAGCGTCAGCGCCTTCCCGGCCAGCGAGCGCTCGCGCATGCTTGGCGGAATTGCAATTGCGTGTCAATCCGAAATTGTCGTGACAAACGCAGGAGCGAAGTACCTTGAGCCCCTCGAGTCTCATGCGAGCTCATGACCAGCGCCACTGTGCCGGCTGCTGCCGTCACCGGCCTCTCGGCCTGCTTGACGCGCATGAAAATTGATGCAAGTGGCATTGGAAACCGAGCAAGCTGAAGCTCTTCGTAGCTGTGGACATCGCGCCTACCGACACCCGGACGACGTCACTTTGCTTCGACGTAGCACTTGCCCACCCTGGGAGAATGGCCGAACGTCGTGCTGCTTCGGGTGGACTCGCACGACGCGCGGTGCCTCGCGGTCGTCAAGAGTTGTCTTCGCGGCGTCCGCCTTCGAGGATTTCCCTCCCAAGCCTCTCGGGCGGAGTTGCTTCGCTGTCGGTGACACATCCTTGTTGGTGCAATCGCGCGTCTGCGAAACAGGAACCTCTTCGTTCCCACCAGCGGCGACATCGGAGCCTGAATACCTCCGCTCCTTTGCGCCAGCCGCCGACTGCCGCTTCCCCGAGTGAGTGCGTGCTTTCACTCCATCCTCCACGACCGCAGTCGGACCCAGCGATGCTCGCTTCTTCAGTCGCATAGCTACTCGAGCAACTTCTTCAAGGGTGGCATTCGCGAGTCTTGACTCGAGGCACTGCAGCCGAAGAAACTGGGGAGTCGACGGTCGCTTCATGTACGCAGCGCCACGTACACTGGAGGCAGCAGATGAAGCGGAGGAGGCACGTGAAGACCGAACACTGCCCGCACTGCGCGGTCGCCCGCCGCCTCCTGCATGTGAAGACGTGCTTGATGCGACCGTCTGGGCGTCTTCGTCGTCGACGTACTGAGCAGGAAACTTCACGAGTCCGGAAATGCCACCACAGTGATCCACATCCTGGTACTCCTCGAGGGACATGGCGCTACGTCGTCGCTGCAACGTCTCGGTTGGCTTGAAGCTGATCCTGGCAAACTCGAGATCCTGAAGGCTCGCTGTGCTCTTGCTCAAAGCTTTCTCCATCTGTCGCCGCTGTTGCAGCATCGTGATCTTCTTCGGGTTGGCGCTCATCGGGCGCTCCTTCCTGGTGCGAGACCGGGTCTCGCCACCGCTGCTCTGTCCCAGCACAAGTTCATCTGAGGAAGGATGGAACCGAAGTTGCGCGCCACAGCTTTCTCGGAGCTGATGTACTTGATCGTTGTTCTGGATCCTTGCCTCTTCACCCGCGCTCGGATCTGCTTCATCGTCTGAGTTGCTTTCTGTCCACAAGCCGTGCGGCACTGCGCTGTTCCCAGGGTATGCTGGGGCTTCGACAAACTGAAGGAACTCTTTCAGGTCGATCTCGCCGCTGCCGTCGACATCAAACTGGGAGAAGAGCTCGACCATCTGCTTCTCGCTGATGAAGATCCCAAACCTGATCTTGAGGTTGTTGCGCAGCTCTTTCATGCGGATACCCTGGTCGCGACCCGAGCGCAGCATCTTGAACGCGCGGCGGTATTGATCATCGCCACTCGGTGTCTTCTGAACGACCTTGAGCTGGATCTGCTTAGTCAGCGTCTCAAGCGTCCAGTTGGAGGTCTCGCCCATGTTGTTGAGGTCGTCCTTGGCCGCCCCGATGCCGCTGAGGAACTCGCTCCGCGACTCGCGTTTGAGGCGCGCCTGCCTCTCGTCGCTCTCTTGTTGACTCGCTTCGAACCACTGACGACCGTAATTGTAGTCCGCTGGGAGCACGCGGCGAATGAACTCGTTCAGGTCAATCGTGCCGTTGTGGTCTTCGTCGTACTTGTCGAACAGGAGCTGGAGCTCGTTCTCGTCAAGGATGATCCCGAACTTGATGCGCAGCTGCTCACGGAACGACGGGAAGTCGATGCCTTCGCCACGCGTGCACTCGAGCAGTCGGTAAGCTTGCTGGTAGACGAAGTTGCCCGCGATCTTGGTCTTCTCCTGGATCTTCTCCTGGAGCTTGCGCTCGACCTTCTCGACGTTCCAGCGGAAGTTCTGCAGCGAGTGCGGTAGTGCGCGGCCGATAGGCTCTTGGAAGCGAATTTTGGGAGGCGAGCTGAAGAGTTTCCCGGGAGGTCCTTGCTTCTGCCGCGGGGCCTTCTTCAGCATCGAGCCCTTCATGGCCGGAAATCGCGCGTGTACCGGTGTGGACTCCCTGTCGTCGCTGTCGCCGCCAGTTCGCCGGTGCTGCTTCCTATGTGTGTCGAGTGCGAGGTCTTGCAAGAGCTGGCTCAAGAGCATAGCAGTGAGAGTAGCGTATTGATAGAGCTGTGAAACGGAGGGCTATTCATATCGTATCAATTGCTTCGTGTCGACATTGTTGGAGCGCAGAGCAGAGTGCAGCGCAGGCAGCGCGGATGCCCTACTTACTGCAGTTGTTCAGGCGCAGTTCTCCAGGCACTGTTCTCATTGGTACAGTTCCCTCACTGGGATGGCTACAGCACATAGAGGTAATCAAAGGCAGAGGCGTTTACGCGTCATTTCATAAATAATGAAGGGTTTCCATAGATTATCACAATCTCTTTTTCTTTCCCGCGCGTTTTTGAAAGCACAAGAAGGTATTTTTTTGCCCACCATTCTGCAGGCAGCGACTGCTCCAATCAAATCGACAAGTCCCCTCGAGCTCGACGACGCCTCCCGCTCCCTCCTCCTCTCCTCGCGCGGCGCTCTTCTCATGACGCTCGGCCGCTCGGGTAGCTCGCTGCGACTCAGCGCAGCCAGCGACAACCAGCAGAGCACCGCACGCGCACCAGCAGCTGCAGCTGCCGACGCCCCCAGCAGCGACTCGGGCTTCTTCATCACCGACGAGCACGACTCGGACAACGGTGGCGACGATGACGATGACGATGATGACGACGTCCGCGCCGCGCGTTTCACTGTCGGCATTTGCGTGATGGACCGCAAGGCGCAGTCGCAGCCCATGACGGAGATCCTGGCGCGCCTGCCGCGCCGCCTCGTGCGCGTCGTGCGCTTCGGCGACGAGTGCATTCTGAACGAGCCCGTGGAGCGCTGGCCGCGCTGCGACGCGCTCATCGCGTTCTTCTCCACGGGCTTCCCGCTTGACAAGGCCAAGGCGTACGTCGCGCTGCGCAACCCCGTGGTCGTGAACGCGCTCGACCCGCAGGACCTGCTCATGGACCGCCGCGACGTCTACAACGTGCTGCAGGAGCACAAGGTGCCGACGCCGCGCTACGTGGTCGTGAACCGCGACGGCTACCGTGGCGCGCCGGACTCGGTCGTGGTCGAGAGCGAGGACTTCCTCGAGGTGGACGGCGTGCGCATCTCCAAGCCGTTCGTGGAGAAGCCCGTGAACGGCGAGGACCACAACATCAACATCTACTACCCGATGAATGCCGGCGGCGGCTGCAAGCGGCTCTTCCGCAAGATCGGCAACCGGTCGTCCGAGTTCGACTCGCAGGTGAACACCGTGCGACGCGACGGCTCGTTCATCTACGAGGAGTTTCTCTCCACTCAGGGCGTGGACGTCAAGGTCTACACGGTCGGTCCGAACTACGCGCACGCTGAGGCGCGCAAGTCACCAGTTCTGGACGGCCGCGTGATGCGGGACGAAGACGGCAAGGAGGTGCGGTACCCGGTGATCCTGTCCACGAAGGAGAAGGAGATCGCGTACAAGGTGTGTCGCGCGTTCGGACAGACGATCTGCGGCTTCGACATCTTGCGCGTTCACGACGCGTCGTACGTGTGCGACGTCAACGGCTGGAGCTTTGTCAAGAACTCGGAGAAGTACTATGACGACTGCGCCGTGCTACTGAGCAAGTACCTCGAGCAGAGTCTGAGGGGCGGCGCGGCAAGCTCCGAGGCGTTTGGCTGCGATCACGACGCGTTCGGTTCTCCGGTCTTCCGCATCTCTGACGGATCCTTCGGCTCCGAGCTCTCTGAGCCTCCACGGTTGAACAAGGACCACTTGGAGCCCCACAAGGTGGACCAGGACGACCCAGCGTATCACGAAGAGGAGCTTCGATGCGTGTTGGCGGTGATTCGCCACGGAGACCGCACGCCGAAGCAGAAGATGAAGATGAACGTCTGCCACCCGTCGTTCCTGGAGTTCTACGAGCAGAAAGCTGGCGGCAAGCAGAAGGATCTCAAGATCAAGGGCGTGGCGGACCTTGAGCACCTGCTACAGGTGGCAAGAGCACTCATACGGTTGTACGAGGAGCGAAACCCCGAGTTCATGGAGTTCCTCGCAGAACGAGCGAACAAGTTCTCAGAGGATCCGAGCGACCGTGTCAAGGGCTATCGCACACTGCGCGATGTTCTCCAGCGCTGGCAACTCGTCGGAATCAACCGGAAAGTCCAACTCAAGCCCAAGGAATTCGAATATGAGGAGTCAAGCGAGGACAGCGACGGTGCCACACCGAAGCGGCGAGTATCGAAGCTGCTACTCATCATCAAGTGGGGCGGAGACCTGACTCACTCGGGCGAGGAGCAGGCTGAGCACTTGGGGCAGAAGTTCAGGCAGGTGATGTACCCAGGCGGCGAGGGCGGGCTTATCCGCCTGCACTCGACGTACCGCCACGATCTGAAGATCTACACGAGCGACGAGGGACGCGTGCAGAAGACAGCAGCGTCGTTCGCGAAAGGTTTGCTGGAGCTGGAGGGCGACCTCATCCCCATCCTGGTTGGGCTCGTGCTCAAGTCAAAGGACGCAGACTCGATGCTCGACCAGTCGGGGTCGTCCGCACAGGAGATCATAATGAAGGTCAAGCAGCGACTGCACCACATCATACACCGCGGCGACAAGTTCAGCGAGCTCGTGGACTCAGACTCGCGACTTATCCGTTCAGTAGCGCAGGCACTACTGAAGGTGGACCAGCCGATCAAGAAGATGGAAGTGATGCACAAGCTGCTGAATACACTCAAAGAGCAGCTCACGAAGGCTATCCAGGAGAAGGCGCAGTTCAAAGCCGAGAACAGCAAGAAGCTGGACACTGCGACGTCCCGCTTCCAGGCATCGACAATCGAGCGGTCGCAGAGCGCGAACTCGATGATCGCGTCAAAGTCGCGCCACATGCACGCCTACATCGAGCAGCGAGAGGACAACAACAGCAAGGAAAAGTCGCGAAAGTCTCCTCCTTCCAGCCGACTGAAAGCGCTCGCTGACGAAGAACTCAAGTACCCAGAGCCGTGCGGTCGCGAGACGCTCGAGGTGATGCGTGAGCGCTGGGCGAAGCTGCACCGAGACTTCTACATCAAGAAGAGCAACACCTACGACTTGTCCAAGATTCCCGACATCCACGATTGCATTCGCTTTGACGCGATCCACAACGCTCATCTGCACCTCACGAGCATTCGCGAGCTGCTCGACATCGCAGCGTCTATTTCACACGCACTGGTGCCGCAGGAGTATGGCATCAACGTGAACGAGAAGGTGTTCATCGGCTCGGCGATGTGCCGCACGCTGCTGATGAAGATTCGCGACGACTTGGACCTAGCGCGCGGACTCAAGCTGCACACGCATCGACTGAATCCGACCTATGCAACGAACAAGTACGAGGTCAAGTCGACGCACCGGTCTGTGCGTACTCGTCTCTACTTCACGAGCGAGTCGCACCTGCACACACTGCTCAATGTGCTGCGTTACGGTCGTGAAGACTGCCCAGTCAAGTCTCCAGTCGGCGAAGGAGCGCGCAAGTGGATTGAGGAGATCCCCGAACTCTGCTACATGACCCACTTTGTGGTCCGTGTGTTCGAGCGCTTCCAGTACGCGCCAGACGACCCGCAGCGGTTCCGGCTTGAGATCTCGCTCTCGCCCGGCGCTGCCCAGGACCCGCTTACGGCGGATCCGGAGAAGCAAGTTGAGGTCGCACCTCTCAAGATCATCTCTCGCGAAGGGCTCTACTGCCAAGAGCTCGTCGACTACCTCGCAGACTGCATCGAGTTCGCCGAGCGCAATTTCGAGGTGCAAACGTCCGGAGTCGCCGTCAGCAGCACCAGCAGCACGAGCAGCACAGGCGAGAACGCCGATGCCGAGGAGAACAACACTAGCGGAGCGATTTCAGCTGAAGCGGAGCTGGCGCAGAAGATGCGCTCCGGCTACAGCGTGAGCGGCGCGAGCAGCAGCAGCGGTGGCGTTGGGGGAGCAGACGAATAGAGAAGGTCGCCTATCGTAGTGCGAGGCAGCGGCAGACAGAGCAAGAGTGTGCGTGTGAGTTTGATTTCGTGCATGAAGCAAGGAGAAGGCGCCGAGCCTACTGCATCGACTCCATCTCAAACTGCTGTTCAGCTTCCATCTGACTCCGGTACCTATAGAGCTCCTCTTCAGTCATCGTCTGCGAAGGATCGTCATCCGAGCGCTCGAAGTGGCCACCATTGACCACGGATGGGTCTCGCTTGATCGTCGGGGACGGCGGCGGTTGCTCGCACTCCTCCGGTCGAGAAGGTCCGGAGCCTGTCGGGATGGACGACTCGAAGCGCGAGATCTCGTCGTGCTCCGACTTGAGATGCACGAACTCTTCCCGGCCATGCTCGTGGTGCACGATCTCGTCGTTCAACTGCTCGGTTTGCTCGAACTGCGTGATCTCGCGGTGCGCAAACTCGCCCTCAAGCGTCTCCATGTGGATCACCTCCGTTTGGTGCTTCTCCTTCTCGATCAGATGCTGCGGCCGGCCATGCTCGTCAATCTTCGTGTACTCGGTTATACGTTCCTGGATCGTGATCTCGCGCTTCTTCCAGAGACCCGGTGCAGGTGGCGGGTGAGAGAACCGCGTCTGCGACGACAGCCACGTCGGCTGGAAACAAATGAGCTTGTCCTCTTGGTCAGCAGAGCATTCAGACGTTGATCTCGGCGCAGGAGCAGGCGGTTCGGGAAGGCTCGAGGCAGAGAAACTACGCTGAAGCTCGGTCTCCTCGTTCGCCGCTTGTGAAGCTGCAGACTGCAGGAATCGGACGAAAAGATCAAAGTCGAGGTGCTGGTCACTCGGGGTGAGCTCGAAGACTTGGCAGAGCACGAGGCGCCGGAACGGTGGGATCGACAGGTACTCGCACAACTCATTGAGCTCGATGAAGGCTCTCGACTGACCGAAATCGCACAGCAGCACATGCAAGCACAACACAAGCAGCATTACTTAGTCGTCGCTTGGGTGGCACATCAACGTGCTTGTTCGCACCTGGTTGTCACCCTGCTTCTTCAAGAACTGGAACTGCTGGCTCACGGTCTGTTTGCCCTTGCGGAGGTTGTACGCCTTCATGACGAGGAAGTGCTGCAACTTCACCTTCCTGTCTTGGGCAGCCCCTTTCGTCGACTTTCCGAGGCGTGGAGATGCCTGCGACGCCATCTTGCTGCTCTCGCTGACCCCCGGTATCGCCATCGGTGTCGCTGCGCCGATCCGCGAATGACCAAAGTCCACGAATCGCGTGGCAGAATGTTGAAAATAGCTACCGACACGCCTGATCTTGTTGATCTTGGCCCGACGCGCTGTCACCTTGCGCATCATCTGCGGCTGGTTCCGTCTCGCAGGCGAGCAGCAGCTTCTCCTTGTCGGTGTGACCGCCACTTTCCGCGGAGAGGATGGCGCAGCCGTGCACAAGCGCAGTTCGGAATCTCGCGAGCGACTTGCGGTTGAACAGCGTGCCAAGATCGCGGTCGCACTCAATCGGGTCTTCGATGCTCAGCGCAGCTTTCCACGCTTTCCTACTCCAGCTCTTGCTCGCCTTGGTCATCGTGTGCACATCTCGAAGACTCACCACGGACTCGTCAAAGTCGAACTCCATGGCGTAAAATCTGAAGAAGTCGCACACGACGCCCCCGAAGCTTGACACTCGCAATGGTTCCTTGTGCCACAAGAGAGGAGCCTCGACTTGCGCGGCTTCAATCACCTTGTTCACAGCTTCCGAATTGAAGTCTAACAACGCGGCTTTCGTCTCGACACACTCGTTTGTGAACTTGAATGTCGGAAGCACGCCGCGCTGCTGGAAGTAGTGGAAGACGAGCAGTTGGAGTCCGTACGAACTGAGTCCTTTGCCGAACTGCTTCTGCTTCGCGCGGCGCCAGCGCTTCATCCAGAGCGAGAGTGACCGAACCACCGCCGGCCAAGCTTCTTGACGAAGCAGAAACTTCATGAGCTGGGTATTCCACAGCGCAGGGAGGTTGTTGATGCAGACGTCGCAGCGTAGCTGGGTCGTCAGGTCTGTGAACTGCACGATCGGGACACGCGCGCCTTCAATCGCCAGCAAGTCCTCGCACTCGGGTAGGTACACAGACAAGTGTTCCTTCATCTCCACGATAAGCGATCTAGTGTCTTGCCGGAAAACGGGGCTGGAAGGGAGCAGCACGCAGAGATCCAGGTCGTGACTGCACACTCGCCGCGCCAAACCGCCGGTCGCGCCGTCTTCACACTCGAACTGCAGCAGCCCTGTTGCCGACGACCCAAACAACAGCACACGTGCGTCCGGCCACATGAGTCGCAGAGCAGCTTCGATGCGCTCCGCTACGCACTGACGCCGCGACTGCTCGGCTTGCAATTCACCATCGGCGACTTCGACCGGGCACTCAAGCGTCGGTCCTCGCTCCTCTCGCTCGCGCTCTGCTTCAGCAATCGCACGATCGACGCGCTCGCCAAACGCACTCGCGAACGCGGGCACGTAGTGCAGAAACATTCCAGTCTCGAGGCACTTGGCCACCAGCAGACGCTGCAGCTCTTCGCGCTCAGCTTGTCTCTCGTGATCACCCGCACTCTTCGTGTTCCCGTCAACTGCCGCTTGAGGAGACAGCAGCAGCAAGCGGACAGCTGCGCCAAACGCCTGCGCCGCATGAGGCTTCAGTTCGCTGCCGTTGTCGCCGTCGCCGCCGCGCCCGCTGTCGATCGCCTCGTCCTTCCCTTCACTTGAACCTTGTGCAGCGCTCAGCTCCTTCTCCTTCGCTTGCGCCACAAGCCACGGCCATACAAACTGCTCCAGGCGCTGCGCGTTCGACACGACATTGGAGCTCAGCTCGCCAAGAAACTTTGCGACCAGTACGCTCGCCGCGCCATCCTCCCGCGCCGGAGCACTGAGCACGTGGAGCACCGCCGATTCGCTCAGCGCCAGTCGCCTTGCGTAGTGCGCTGCAGCCCGTGGAGCCTTCTTTGCCCACAGCACTTTGCTCACCACAATCTCCTTGGCGGCCACAGACCCGAGGCGCTGCGCCTGCAGCTGAGCGGCGTCCCAAGCCGCGCTCGAGTCGCTCTCTGGCGCGTCGAGTCGGTTCGCGAGCGCCTCCAGCGCCTCTGCGCTTGCGTCTTCGGTCACGCGGCGCGCCAGCCGTTCGGCCTTCGACTTCTTCGCGCCCTTGCGCAGCTTGCGCTTCTTCAGAGGCCAGGGAGGAGGTGCGGGCCCGGTGTCTGCGGCGCGCTTGGTCGGGGTGGCCGAGGTCGGTGGCATGGTGTGGAGTCGCGGTGTGGCGCAGATGTGGCCTTGACCGTTCCGTAAATTAAAGAAATAGGCAACACGAGTGACTGACTCATCCTTTGAACAGATATGCGTTATCCAGCGTGCGCCGCCGCCGGCTCTGGCGCTGCCCGCAGTCGCTTCCAATCGCGACGCGGGCGCCGCGCGCGCTACGCGAAGTCGGCGAACGCCTCGACCGCCGTGGCCTCGCACACACTGCCGAGCGCGTGGTAGCGCGCGTACCTGAGGCGGTTGCGCATGATGATCTCGGCGATCTCCGGGCGGTTGCGCGCGAGCGTCTCGCGCAGCTGCTTGTCCTGCTCAAACGCCTGGTCCATCTGCTCCGCGGCCTTCGCGCCGCCCGCCGTGTCCATCGTCTCGAGCAGGTAGAGCAGGTGCGAGTGGCCGTGGTCGCTCGCCACCTCGAACGCCGTGTCCTCGCGCGCGTTCGGCATGTCCGGGTCCGCGCCGGCCGTCAGCAGCAGGTACGTCGAGCGGTAGTTGCCCTCCGCGCACGCAAAGTGCAGCGGCGTGTTGCCATCCACGTCCTCTGCGTGCGGGTCGGCGCCGACATCCAGCAGACGCTCCACCACCTCGGCGTGGCTGTTCATGCACGCCAGCATCAGCGGCGTGAGCCCCGAGTTGCGGCTCGCGACGTCGGACTTGACCTTGTGCTGCAGCAGCGCGTCGACGACCGCGTAGTTACCCTTCTTTGCCGCCACGTGGATCGGGTGCAAGCCGTTGAGCGCCGGCATGTCGGCGAGCGCCTGGTGCTTGAGCAGCAGCTTGACCGCGAGCTCCCGGTTGTTCTCGCACGCGACGTAGAGCGCCGTGGTGCCGTCGAGCGCGGCGTCGTCGACGGACGCGCCGCGGTCCAGCAGCAGCACCATGACCTGGTGGGACCCTCTCGCCGCCGCGAGGTAGAGCGGCGACTGGCCGATGGACGACTTGACGTTCACGTCGGCGCCGGCCGCGAGCACCTCCATGACCTCCGCGACGCTGCCCTTCGCGACGACGTCGAGCAGCTTGGTGCGCTTCTTGGTCGTGAGCGTCGCGAGCTTGTGGCCAAGGAAGTGCCACACCTTGTTCTTGTTCTTGAACGGCAGCGGCTGCTTCTTGATCACCGGCACGAGCGCCTGCGCGGCGGCGCTGGCGGTCACGAACACCGGTGGCGCCGACTCGAGCTGCTTCACGGGCCCGTGGAGCGTCATGGCGCCTGCCTCCTTTGGGTGAGGAAAATAGAGGAAGTGACGCTGCGCGGCGGAGGTGCCGTTGACCCGACGCGAAACTCTTTCCGGGTCTCTTGGCGCTGCGAGAGACGCTGCCTGCTGCGGTGCGAGGGCGAGGACGTGCGGCAACGCTGGTACTGAGTGCGAGTCAGTCGGTCTGCCACCACGCGCGTCAGTTGGTCGGGCGGAGACGGCAGCGACAGCAGCAGCAGCAGCAGCAGCAGCGGCGGCGGCAGCAGCGGCGGCGGAGGGTCGGGACGCGATGCGCGGGTGGCAAGGCGTAAGAATTGGTGAGTGTGTCCTGGCAGTCAGCGCAGGTAACTGCCGATAAACGCGTAGAAGCCTCGCGCGCATACAAACGGCGAGTCAAAATGCTGGCTGGCTCGAATCGACGATGGTTTCGTGGATTGGAACCGGCTGTTTTTTTTAGAGCAATTGGAATTTGTGGGCAAAAATGCGCGTTTGACAGTCGGCCAACACCGAGTCATCACCGAGTCATCACCGAGTCATCATCGACACGCTCGGACACGATGCACCTCGATAAACCGTGAGAGCGCGAGCGGTTGACGACACCTTGCAGCTTGCACTCGAGTGCAGACAGCGAGCGCGCGCATCAGGGCAGCAAAAATTTCGTTCCGAGTCCGAGGTGCAAGCGCTGATTCGAGCGTTCGAAATTCATTTGACTTTCTCTATTGAGTTTGTATGTTTAGTGTCGAAGTCTCTACTTAAGCACCTCAGACTTCTATACAAGCGAATATATGTGCGCCACACGATGTGCAATCGTGATTGATTCGACAGGTCTACACAGCTCCTGCTGATGTGGAAGCGGTGCTCCACGATGGCGCCTCTTCCTGCTGCTGCTCCTGCTTGTGCTCCAGCCCCGGTCGCGCGTCTCTCAGTCGCGCCGATGGTACGTCCTTCTCCTCGCTTTGCACCCACTGGCACTTGCTTGTCGGCTTGCGGTTAAAGCACCACACGTTGCTCGCAGATGGACTGGACGGACCGCCACTACCGCTTCCTCATGCGCCTAATCACCCGCCGCACTCTGCTCTACACGGAGATGCTTGTCGACCAAACGGTACGCGGCAGGGATCCGCTTCATGGTGCTGCTACTCGTTCGTCTGACAGCGGAGCTGCTGCTTTCTCGGCCGCAGTTGCTGCACCAAACCAAGAACCTCGACTACTTCATTGGCCACGACGCTGTCGAGATGCCGCTCGCGCTGCAACTTGGAGGCAACAACGTCAGCGACCTTGGCGGTGCGTGCGTCGGGAGGACCGTGGAGAAGTTGCAAGCGCCTGGAGTTGCCTGACGCCTTCAACGTGCAACTGTCCATCAGCTGCTGCGAAGCTGTCGAGCGAATACGGCGGCTTCTGCGAGATCAACTTGAACGCGGGGTGCCCGAGCTCGCTCGTGTCGAGTCGGTGCTTCGGCGCACGACTGATGCTCGACCCGGAGCGCGTGCGCGACATCTGCCACAGCATGATGCGCTGTGTCGAGCCGCAAACGAACGCACCTGAGATCACAGTGAAGTGCCGCATCGGTGTGGACGACCACGAGAGCTACGAGGAGCTGCACCACTTCATCACGACAGTCGCGAGCAGCGGCGTCAAGCACTTCATCGTGCACGCGCGGAAGTGTATCCTGAAGGGACTGAGTCCGCACGAGAACCGGACGGTGCCACCGCTCAAGTACGACGTTGTCTATCGGCTCAAGACCGACTTCCCGGAGCTGCGGTTTACACTGAACGGCGGCGTCGCGAGCATTCAGCACGCCAAACAACTGCTCGACGAAACAAACGTCGATGGTGTCATGATCGGTCGTGCGGCGTACAACACGCCGTGGAACTTCCGTGACGCGGACAGACTGATCTTTGGCGAGGAGCGGAACCCGAACCTGTCGCGCCGTGAAATCATCGCGAAGTACATTGACTACGCGGAAGACATGCAGTCGAAGTGGGGGACGACGGTGCCGCTTGGACCGCATCCATACACGATGCGGACATCAACTCTGATCAAGCCGTTGCTGTCGCTGTTCAAGTACGTTTGCTTGCAATGTTGTGCGAGGTTGCAGGAACTAACCGCGTGTCGTGCGCAGCGGAGAGTTCGGCAGCAAGGCGTACAAGCGCGAGATCACAGCTCAATGGGCGACGAAGGGAACTGTACCGGAGCTGCGCGCGATCGTGGAAGGGGCTGTCAAGCTGATCCCTGTTGAGGTGCTTGACGCCCGCGTGGAAGACGAGCTTAGCTAGACAACAGAACGCATAGAGCAAAGCGAATAGAAAACCTGGCGAGCTTGGAACTTCAGGTGGTGTACTGCTTCATCACCCAGACCCAAATGCCGCTGCAACCTCTGCTTCTTGGGCGTCCAAATACGCTAAGCAGTCGTCCAGTACCTGGTAGAGCTCTTCTGGCGTTCGCACGTGCGTGATCTTGTCACGTACGTGGCGCGCATTCGGGATTCCCTTGAAGTACGCCCCGTAGAACTTCTTCATGCGCGGGAATCCCACGAGCATCGGGTCAGACAGCAGAGCCTGGAAGTACAGCGTGTGACGCCGAATCACCTCGAGCTTCTCCCTGACTGGAATGTGTGAGGTGTCGATGTGGCCCTGGAACAGCCACGGGTTCCCGAAGAGAGCTCTCCCAAGCATCACGCCGTCCACGCCGAATTGATCAACCTTCGCTTGAGCTTCCACCAGGTTCTTCACATCACCGTTCCCGAGAATGAGCGCCGAGGAGCCGACAGACTTGGCGAGCACCACGATATCTCCAATCACGTCCCAGTGAGCAGGCGCTTTTGACATCTCATCGCGCGTGCGGCCGTGGATTGTGAGCACTTCTGGTTCCGTCCCGAGCAGCCGCAGTACCCAGTCCTTGTAGTCGATCTTACTGAACCCGATACGAGTCTTGACCGTGACCGGGAGGTCGCCGGCGCCGCGCTTGCACTCACGAATGATCGCCTGCATCCAGAATGCATCCTCTTTTAGTGCATTGACCGCGCACCACGCTGCTTAAGCCCGCGGACACACCTCTGCCAGCGGCGGATTCAAGATCAGCGACGCGCCACTGCCCTGGTTGTTGACGTTGACTTCCGGGCACCCCATGTTGATATCGATGCCGTCGAAGCCGAGGTCGCGGACGATCATAGCAGACTGCGTGCAGTACACAAACACTCACACGTCAGCTCACTTGAGCAAACTCGAAGAGCACGAGCCTTTGCGGGTGTGACAACCTCGTAGAACTGTTCGGGTTTCGAGCCAAAGAGCTGTGCCACCACCGGCCGCTCCTGCTCTGCGTACATGAGCGTCGTCATCATGCGCTCCCTCGACGCCGCGTCGTGGGTCAGCGCTTCGCAGCTCACAAATTCCGTCCACATGACCTGCGTGGATAGCGTATGCGTGACGTGGTGAGCGATGCCAAGCTTCACGGTGCTGCAGCCTACGGACCGTCGGCTTTGCCAGGTCTGTGATGATGCGGCGGAAGGCGACGTCCGTGACGTTCGCCATTGGCGCGACGCAGTAGATCGGCTTCGCGAGCTTTGACCAGAAGCTCATGGCGTTCGTGTGCTTGCTGTGTGCGTTGTTTGCCACTTGCTGCTTTTCAGTGGTTCGAATAAAGTGGTGTGGACCACACGAGTGTATTGAATTGCACCAGAATCACTTCTACTCAACCGCGAACTCCGAGCGGAAGAACTCCTCGATCGCGTGCGCCGACGCACCGCTGAGCACGGTGGCGTCCAAGATGTCTGCAGCGCTCGCCCGCGCAAGCGAACCGATGCTGCCTGATAGTGAAGCCAACAGAACAGAGTGTCAGTGGGAAACAACATTGTCCATTGTGCGCAAACAAGGTAGCACTCACCAAACCAGTCGACGAGCATCTCGCACTCGTCCACCGAGAGAAACGCCAAGTTCGCGTGTAGGACGGACAGCGCGTGCTCTCGAGTGAGCAGTTGACTGTCCATCTGACGGGAGAAGCTGGTCACTCGGGAGGCCGCGTTGGGCTAATCAACAAGACAAGAGAGCTTCGCACCTGGGCATTCAGCTGCTGCGCGCGCTGAGAAATGGTGACTGCCAGTTTCTCGTGAACTGACACCTTGATCGTCAAGTATGTGGTTAGTTAGTTGGTGGTTGTTGCGTTTGACTTTCGCTGACTGACCGACCCACCATCAGTCGAACTGCTGTCGACACGCTGGTAGCTTGTCCCCGAGGTGAGCGTGATTGTCAGGTCGCAAGAACTCGTCGCCATAGGAGTCGTCACGACGGGATCGTACCAGTGAAGAGCTTTGAGTGCAGTCCGGCCTTCAAGTACAGTATCTGGAGTTCCGAGTACGCTGGAAATGGAAGCACGGTGATCACAAAGATATGCTCGAACGCCTTCTCTGCTCGCAGGATCCTGGTTGGCAGAAGTACGATGAGGTTGATGTGCACAAGGCACAGATCCGAGTCGCTGGACGTAGCGTCGCGTCGCAAACCTTTCGGTGATCTCCGTGGCGGTGAGCTTCCTCGTCTCGCTCGTCAGTAGCTACGCAGGTTTACATTTTCGTCAGTTCATTTGACACTAATTCGCCCACATCATGCAAGGGTTTACCATGAACGCGACGGGAGGGAACTCCCCTTTGCGCTGCGAGATCATCACGTCTTCATGCGCCACGTGATGCAGTCAGCGACGCGACCAAATAGCACTTGCCAACTCGAGCCTGCTGCACCTGCGAGGCACCCGCTCGCCGCTAGGTGGCAACACGGTCAGTCACGCTTTCGGGCTTACGCAGCCGAAAAGAACAACCAACTGGAAGACGCACGTTTGGCGAGAAAGCCGTAGATGCCATCGAGTTCCTGCGCGACTGCAACAGGGTCGATACCACGATAAACTCGGTACCGTCCTGCGCCGCAATGCATGAAGTTCTTTAGGCGTTGTACCTTGCGCGGACACTCGTTGCGGGTTGAAGAGCGCGAGCTGCCGCTGCGCGCTCCTGCAGCGCTCGAGCTTCCTCGCGCTGGTCGTCGTCTCCATGGTGGATTCCGCACTCAGTTGGTGCAACTTCAACTCTGGTAGGGTAGAATAAATTAGCGAAAGGTACGCTACAAACAAACGACTGTCGGCACTGGCGCGCCATCGACGTCGAAGCGCTTGAGCTGCGGGCACTGCGAGGCGATGGAGTTGATGTGCTGGTCGCTTAGCCCGCGCGCGAAGGACACGCTCAGCTGCTCCAGCAGCGACATCCGCTTCAGCTCCGCACACAGCGCCACTGGGTCCTGGATGATCTGCCGGCAGCCGCCAATGTCGAGACTCTGGAGTTTCGGACAGTGTGTCGACACGCTCACTAGCACCGATAGAGAGAGCTGCCCCTGCCCGCGCAGCACCAGCCGCTGCAGGTCCCTGCAGTTGGCGACGAAGTCCAGCAGCGCTTGGTCCGAGACGCCGCCTCGGCCATTCCCGAACGGGTTACTGCGCGCGATGTCCAAGGTCTCGAGGCCCCGGCAGTGGGTCGCGAGCGCGCGCAGAGCATTGTCACCGACATTCCCGCCTCCGCCGACGACGAGTTCGCGAAGGCTCGTCGAGCAGCTCGCCGCGATCGCGACAACTGCGGCGTCGTTCGCCTGCGGACAGCCCTTGAGACCAATCGCACGCAGCTTTGTGCAGCTCTGCGCAAGCGCTCCGATGCCCGCGGTGGACACGAGTCGGCAGTGGCTGAAGTCTACGCGCTTGATACTCTGAGACTGGAACGCACTGACGCTCTCGAGTGCGCAGTCCGTCAGCAGGGGACACTTCACCGCGCGAATCTCCACGAGCGACTGCTGGGACGCGCGCACGAGCGCAGCGAAGGCTTCGTCTGTCAGCATCTTGCATCCGGATACCACGAGCGCCTTCAGGTTCGAGAAGCTGGTAGCGACGTCCTCGAAAAGCGTGGCGGAAAACACGCAGTCAACGACTTCCAGGCGGTTGATGTCCTCCCCGTGCGCTGCCGCGACCCGACGCAGGAGCGCGTCGTTCTTCTGTGCGTCGTTGTCGTGGCGCAGCGAGAAGGTCGTCCAGTAGCCGGCATCGCGCAGCGTCCGACGCCAGCTCGCGTCTGCATGCTCGAGCGCCAGCAGGTCGTCCATCGAGAAGAAGGCGATCATCTCGCGCCGGATCGACGCCGGCAACGCCAGCTCACATGCTCGAGCCGCGCGCAGAGGCGGTCGCGTAGCGACGCGAGCATGCTGCTGGCTCAGAGGACGTTGGCTCTCGGTGGGGATCGCGACGGACACGCCCATCGTAGCTTGGCGCTGCTTCTCGTTGCCGCCGTCGTCCGTAGTTGTGAGCTGCTGGAACAACCACAAGAGCCGAAGCCGCCTCTGGCACCGACCTCGACCAGACCCATCGTCATGTCCGCCAATGCGCGCGGCGCGAAGTCGAGAATTTCGTGACAAGACGCCAGAGCATGTGCTGATTGGCTGATCATAAAGCCCGTTATTACAGTTGTAGGCTAACTCTTGTCGAAATTTTAGCATTACGATCATTGGTTTATAACTTCTGAAATATGGAGAAAAAAAGCGAAATATCAGGAAAGCAAAGATCTTCAAGAGGCGTGAAATCTCAAACACATGAGCAGTTGACAGTAGCACGCGCTTACTCCGACTTCTTGGTCGCGCCGGGCGCCGGCGTCGGCAGCGTCTCGAGGTGCGTGAACCAGTCGTCGAGGAACTGAAAGTACCACGGCTGGTCGAAGGTGCCCCGGAAGAAGTTGCACGAGATGTTCACCTCGAGCAGCAGCACGCCCTTGTTCGTGATCGCCACGTCCCACCCGCAGATCGGCACGTCCTTCATGAGCTTGTAGTGCGCCTCCTCGCACAGCTTCTTCATCTCCTTGATCTCCTTGATCACGTTGCCCGTGATCGGCACGCCCGTGTCCGGGTGGTTCGTGATGTCGTGCCCCACAGTCATCGTGCCGCGGAACGCGTGGTGCAGCCCCACGCGGTACCAGTGCGTCGTCGTCGAGCCCTTCAGGATCTTGCCCGTCTCCATGTCGACGTCGAACATGATCGACTTGTGGTCCGTCGACGCGCCTTCGAGACCCGCACGGAAGACGCAGCTCAGCGACTTCACGCTCTCCTCTCCCTTGCCGAGTCCGTGGCGCGACGCCGTGATGATGCGGAAGGTCGAGAGCGGCGACACCTTCGGCAGAAGCTTGTTGATGAACGGCGAGTTGTCGAGCTTCTCCTGGATGATCCAGTCGCCGCCCGCGACGGCGTTCTTGAAGATGTAAATGCCCATGCCGCCCTCCTCGTTGCGGTCCTTGATCACGAGCGACCCGGGCGTCTTGAGGTACGGCGTCACCGCGATGTTTTCCTTCTCCGCGTCGATCAAGAAGTCCCACTTGTTCTCCATGCGGTACCCGGGCGAGTCGGTCTTGAGGCTGTGCAGGCTCACGATGTGGCAGTTCACGCGCCAGAAGGCGAACCAGTTCTGCGGGTTCACGATGATCTGGTTGAACGTTCGCAGGAAGCGCTCGATCACGCCGCCCTGCTTGCTCGCGTACACGGCGTCGAGCTCGAGGAAGGCGCCGATGGCGCACAGCACTGGGTAGACGAAGAGCAGGAACGGGAAGAGGAGGAGGCGCGAGTAGGAGATGATCGAGAGCGGGATGCCCGTGCCGGGGATCGCGACATTGCGCAGGTTCTTCACGAGGTCGACGTAGAAGCTCGGGTGGCGGTAGTGCGGCTGGCTCCACAGCGGGTTGAGCAGCGCGACCGAGTAGACGTACGTCTTCGCGTGCAGGTCGTCGCTGAAGAACGGGCAGCTCGCGTACGAGCCCTTGCGCACCCAGTAGTACCAGAGCGAGCCGTAGAAGCTCAGGAGCGTGCGCGCGGCCGTGAGCGCGGCGCCGACGACGCCGACCACCATCTTCTACTGCTGCGGCGGCGAGGTGACTTGTGTGGCTTGGCGAGGAATCGCGAATGGTGTGCGGCTGCAAGCGCTGCCACCAAAGATTGCATTGTGTGGTGCACACTGCACCGAACGCGAAAGAACATTGGCGGATTATCTATGCAGTCTGGCAAATCAAAGCTGCGGACACCAATGACAAGTGTGGTGATTGGTTTAAATGACGCGGTTGAGGACCCATTTTTACATTCGACATATACTATTGCAAGTGTAAAATGTAAATCGAATGATCTCTGCACCACCCTCATCCTCCAGATGCTGAGCGTGCACGGTGTGCGTGGCCGCATGGTGTGAGGTTTGCTCGCGACAGGATCGCTTCAAGCAGCGAGATACCAGGCATATGGCGCTGAGAACCGCTAGAGAAAGAGAGACGGAGGAATGCAAGCGGAAGCGCGTCGCTCTCACGTAAGTCTGTCCTGGGTTGTCGCCATCGCCGTTGTACCACCAACGAACGATCCTGTTGTCATCAGAGCGCCGATGTCTCCTGCTCAGCCTGCACTCCGAAGAAGCACTTCTCACTTGGACTACTTGCTCGCTTCGCTTCCAAGCTCAACGCGCGGGACGTCGAGGCGCAGCAGACGCGCGAAGAGGCTCTGGTCCAGGTGAGCGTACGTGTTCAGCGCCACGGACTTTGCCGCAGACACTGCCGACCCGGTCTCGCTGCCAAGTAGCACCACGCGCTTCAGCTTGTCTGCTCCGCTGCGCTTCAAACCGCATAACACCGAAGATCCCTTGGTCGCGAGCAAGAGCGGCAGTAACGACTCCACTTCACTGACTTGGTCCGCCTCTTCCACGACGAGACTGCCGAACGTTAGCCCGAGACCCGCCAGCTTGCGTTGACTGAGCGCCGCTTGCTTGCACGTCATCGCGACGATACGCGCGTGCTGGATCAGATACAGGTCGCCTCGTTGTTGCGGCGTCTGCAGCAACTCGAACGACTGCAGGCGCTGAAGCTCCCCAAAGTACGCGTCCAGGGTTGCTGCAAACTCAAGTAGCTTCTCGCGCGACCCCGGCGCAGATCTGTTCCGAGCAGCAAAGTACTCGTTGAAGACAGCATCCGCCGTTGACTTGTCCGAACCATCGCTTCGCACTTCTTCCAGCAGCGTCCGCACGTGGAATTGGTAGAAGATCAGCGCGTTCTCGCACGAGTACCCGGCAGAGTCGCCCAGTCCGGAGTTCTGGCTCGGGTCTTTGCTTTCCAGCCACTTGGCAAAGTACTCCGCCTCCTTCAGCAGCTCCAGGCGGCGTTGCAGTACGAAGTTCACGCGGCCACTCACGCTGAGATCGTTCTCCGGTGTTCCCGCTGAAGCCCGTCCCTCATCGAGGCACACAAGCTCCGACTCGTTGATCAACTTGCGCTCCAGGATCCGGCGGACGATCGCGTCCAAGGCTGAGTCCGAGTGCGCGACGACCACGATCTTTTCTTTCGACGGCGCTGTGCGGTGGAGATTGAGCACAAGCTGCGCAGCGACGTCGGTTCTTCTCCCCCCAGGCTCTCCGACAACAACTGTCAGCCCTTCACACATTCCAGCGCGAACTGCGACAACTTGAGGCTTGTCAAAGCGAACCGGAGGGCTGGAAGAGCTGATGGGATGGTACTTCGCAGGCTTCCGACGCGCCTCCACCACTTGGGTGTCGTTCAGCACATCCTGGACAAACGTGAACGGACCGATCGCTTCTTTCGCATCGAGCGGCGTTTTCCCATCTTCGCTGTCCACCAGTCGCTTCTCTGGGCCGCCAAAGCAGGTGTCCAGCACATGCTCCGCGTCCACAACGAGGTCCAAAAGCTGTACGCGAGCTTCGTGCTGCTGGCGCTGCTTCAGGATCGTCTTGAAAGTCGAAGCCGAAGGATCGCCGTACCCGAGGAACAAATCGTGCAACCACGACGGAAGAACGTCTTCTGCACTCACTCTCGAGTGCGCGGACGCGATCGCGTCGAGCACCGCTTTGAAGTTTCCCTCTCCCCCGTTGCGGCGCACGAGAACGTTCACTCTCTCGTACGCGTCCAGGCGGCCTGCCTCCACGTCGCTTTTGTACTGCGCTCCGTCCAGCGCGACTTTCAACATCCGTCTGCGTCCTTTGCTCGCGCGACTGCCCTCGTCGATGACGGTCCCGTAGCCGTCTGCAACTTCGATCACTTCTGCACCACGCACGAAAAGCACGCCGTGCTGTTCGGGAAAAGAGAGTTCGCCTTCGGCAGAGTCTCGGGAGCGCGCAAAACCCATCGACTCGGCTGCCTCGTCGTTGGTAGCGCGCAGCGTGACGAGGAAGACCACTTCGTTCGGTGCGAAGCGATCAAACACTCGGGAGTCATGGCGCGAGTCGAGCTCAATCTCGAGCTGTCCAATGACGGACGCAGGCTTGGTCTTGCCCAGCGACGGCTTCGAAACTTGCACAATCTTCAGTGGCGAGCTCAGCGGCGCTGCGACGCGCGAGAAGCCTCGGAAAACAGTCTCCGCACTCGCGGACGTCAGCGAGCGCACAGCGTCCAGCTGCTTGATCGACGACTCCAGAAGCACGCGAATGTCCGCCACAGCCTGAAGTCGGAACAGTTCGTGGTTGCGCTGCAAGTAGTCGGCCAGATTCAGGAACTGAAGGTTAAGCTTCCGAAGCGGCAGGATTGGAACCAACTTCGCGTCGTCTGCGCCATACACACTACTGCTCTCCGAGTCGCCAAGCACGTCGGTCCAGATATCCATCTCGGTCGGGTACACTGGCGTCTCCAACCACTCCTCGACGCGTTCCAAGGAGAACTCGTCGACGAAAAAGTTGACAAGGTCGGCTTCCGGCAAGCTCGACGCCTCCTCGAGGCCAGACACCACTCCAAGCTGCACGGCGAGAGTGTTCACCTGCGAACGTTCTGCAGCCACCAGCGGAGTGAGGAGATCCGTGAAGGAGGATCCGTCGGCAATCGTGGACACCGGCACGATCGCAAGCTCTTCAAGCGGCGTGTTCCGGAACTCTTGGAAAACAGTCTGCTGAAGCGACTGGATCTGCTTCGATACCAGCTCGCGCTGCTCCCGCACGTTGAAGGATGTGCCCGTGTGCGCATCGATCGCAAAGCGCATCGTTGCAGCCAGAAGCGAAACCTGCTTCTTGAGTGCCACGATCTCGAACTGCGAACGCCACTCGAGGCAGTGCGCGATCAGCGGCGACTTGCGCACCACCGCCAGAAAGTGCACGCGACGCAGCACGACGTGGAGGAAGCGCCGCGTCGGAAGCTGGCTGAGCAAGTCGCTCACGAAAGTTAAGAAGAGCGCAGCGTAGCGGAGCTTGTCGTCGACTTCGGATCCCTTCGCCGCCTTCTTGATCGGTTCGTTGATGAGTTCCAGGAACTCGCGGATGAGACTCACGATGAACTCCTTTTCGTGTGTCGAAGCTGCACCGGTTGACGGCTGAGGTGCCCGTTTCCCTTGAGTCTTTCGGCGCTTTGTCGGCGTCTGCTGCGCGGCATCGGCCATCGGCACGTCTTCATCACCTCCGGCGCTAATGGTCTTCCAGTGGCGCTCGAGCTTCGGGTACTGCTGGAACTCAATCTGGCGCTGCGTTGGCGACAGCGAGCTCCACATCGCCAGAGACGTGAGCTTGAGGAAACTCTGAGGCCGTACGCACACAGCAGCACGTCAGCCACAGCACATTCACTCGCGCCACCACCGTAACACCACCATCGCACAGCACCTTGGCGATCGCAGGGATGTCCAGGCTCTGGTAGCAGTAGATAAGAAACTGCACGAGGTGGAGCTTCTCCTCCGGGCTCCACTCACGCGTTCCCAGGAGCAGCAGTGCGACGAACGCCTCCCACTGCGCCAAATCGCCGCTTAGGAAGCTCCACACTGGGTCCCCTCGCGAGCGCAGCTTCTCGTTCACGAGCAGGAGCACCGACAGCAGAAGTGCCTTCTTCTGTCCAGCGGGAGCTGCGGCGCCGTCTGCGACGCGCAGCCACAGCACGCTCTCCAAGTAGCTGGCGGCGTTGAGCTCTTGGACGCTTTTTCGCACCTCGCCGCTTGCCAAGTGCGAGTCGAAGAGATCCTGGATGCCCTCGAGCGCTTGTTCCGCTCCACCGCTAGCGTCAGCCAGCTGCTTCACGCGCGCCTCGAGCGACCCATTCGTAGTGCTCCTGTCGCCGCCGCCCGTGCCCTTCTTCGTGGTGCCCTTCTTCGCGGCGGCCTTCGTGCCGCCCTTGGAGCCGCCCTTGGAGCCGCCCATTTTGCTTGTGGTGGATCAGTCGGTTTAGAATTAGAAACGTACTTTGTTGGAGTGAACCGTACTTATTCCCAAAAGTACAGTACGGATACCTGGGCTAATTCACTATCCAACAATCAACAGTGTTCTGATCTGCTTCACGCTCGTCTGCCGCATCGTCATCATCATGCACCGGGAGCCGCCGCCGCCGCCGACTTGCGCGTCGCCGATCGCCGTCGCCGCGTCGCCAACGTCCGCCTCCACCGCCACCTCACAGGCGCGCCCGCAGTCACCAGCCAGTCAACAGAAGCATCAACCGCAGCCGAGCGAGTACCAGCGCAAGCGCCAGGAACGCATGTTCTCGTGCGAGAGTATGCGCGCGCTCGACCGCGACCTGCGCATCACAGGCGCCTCCAAGAAAGGCTCGAGCTGGCAATACCACATCGAAGTGCTGGACACGCGCGCGCGCCTGCCGAGCTTCGCCGACCCCGGGAGCCTCGAGTCGCCGATGGAGACGCCCGCCGCCGGCTCCCAATCGCCCACGCGTGACCGACGCAGCAGTGCGGGTGACACGGCGTACGCCGAGCTGCCGCCACTCGTGCGCTACTCGGTCATGCGACGCTACAACGACTTCCGCCAGCTCTACGTGTACCTAGCTGACACGTACGGCCCCGAGCTGCTTGAGGGGCTGCCCAAGTTCCCCGACGGCGGGCTGCTCTCGTACATCCGTGGCGACGACCCGCGCCTGCTCAAGTACCGCAGAGAGCAGCTCCAGCGCTTCCTGCGCGCGCTCGACGAGCACCCGCACCTCAAGTGGTGCCGCGGCTTGACGCACTTTCTGCGGCCAGACATCCACGAGCTCACGACTGTCGGCGGCATGTTCCAGACCCACGCCGACGACGCCGACGCGCGCTCGTGTCCCGACGACGGCAGCTCGGCCGGCGGGTATGTGGCGCAGCCGCCGCCGACGTCGTCGAGCGGCTACGTGTCACTCTCGCTGGTGAAATCGCCCGAGATCCGCTTCAGCCACCACGTGACCGACGGCCGCGGCGACCGAAAGCGCCGGCGCGTGCCGTTCCCGCTCTGGGGGAGCGCGATGGAGTCCGAGACGCCGAGTTCGGCAACAACTGCAGCCGCAGCGGAGCGCGGCGTCAGCTCCGAGAAGCGAGTGTCTCTCACCGAAGAGGAGGACAACGACGAGGACGAGGACGACGGCGCCATCGGCAGCGCTACCAGTCGGCTGACCCACGAGGAGATCCCAGAGCAGCAGCAGAAGACGGCCACACGCCTGATGAAGCTGCTGTCTCTGGATGCGCCGACCGCACCGCAGTGAGGAGGGAGTTAGTTAGATAGACCGCCGTTCGCCCGCAGCGCGACGCCACTTCGACCATCATTATCTATCGACACTGGCACCGACCTCCACCACTCGTGTTAGCAGTCGATTAGGTGGTAGAGAAGAAGCTGCGACGCGAGCGAGGCGCGTGGAGAGAGAGACAGTCGCTAGAACGGCTCGCACTCGGACCAGCCAGTCCTCTGGAGCGCGCCGACGCCCGCCGAGCCGCGCAAGAACGGCTTCACCTCGCACCGCTTGTGCGCGATGAGATCTAAATACACGCGCACTTTCGGCCCCGACGACAGCTTGATGAAGACCTGCACGTGCAGCAGACATCGCCGTAAGGATCCCGCGGGTCGCAGCAGAGTCGCATGGTGAACGCGCCGACGTACCGCGTCCTCCGTCACCGACGAAATGGTGCCGATGTAGTCCTCGCTGGTGACTGGCGACGACACAACGACCTCGTCGCCGTCCTCGAAAACGTACTTGCCGCAGAACAACCGCCTCCGCTCGCACCGGAAGGTGTCTGCCCCCACACACACATCGCTCGACAGCGAGGATCAGCAACCGAGACGAGCGTCCGCTGCTTTCACCCTGTCGACTCTGAAACCGTACCGGTCGCCTTCGAGCTCTGCTTCGTCGTGGCGGCGACCCCCGCGTGGTGCGCTCGGTCACCCAGGATGCTCGCGAGATCCGCGTTGATCGAGTCCAGCGGAAGCCGCACGGTGGTCTCCTGGAAGCTGACACCGCTGACTTTTCGCCGCTTGGGGGCAACAGGCGCTGGGGCGGCATGGGCGTGGCAAGGAGAGTGGGAGTGAGAGGAAGCGCGGAAGCTGCTTGATGATGCGACACGATCAGCGTACCTTTTGTCCGGAGCGGCTTTTCGTGCTCCGAAGCGGTTGCTTCCTGCTCCGTGGAGTCCGAAGGGGACGGCGATGACGCCGACGGCTCCAACTTCTTTGCGTCGGTTGCGCCGTCCCGACTTGCGTCCGCTGCCGAGAGGTCCTCGAGCTCCTTCTTAAGCTTGAGCACCAGCGCGTCCACTTGCTGGAGGAGATCGCTCTTGAGCGCGTTCTTGCCTTGTTCCCACAGATTGTGCGCGCGCTGGACCTCGAACCCGTACAGGTCCTGGCTGTTCTTGAGCTGCAGGTCCTTGTGCCACTCGGCAGTCTCCAGGAGCTGGTTGCGCTCCTCCTTGAACTCGGTCACTCGGCGGCAGAACTCGGCGAGCGTCCCGTCCTCGACCATCTTCTTCTTCTTCTCCAGCTCCTTGAGCTTCTCGACGTGCAGCGCCTCGCGGTCGTCCTCGTCGTGGTCCGACGCGACCGAGGAGCTCGAGGACGTCGTCGACAGACTCGACATCGACCGCTCGCGCTTCCCGTTGGCGCTCAAGGCGGCGGCGCGGTGCTCGGCACCGGACTGGTCGCCCTCGTCGTCGTCGAGCTCGTCGTCGCCATCCGCGTCGTCGGCGCCGCGCTCGTCCGCTGCGGGGTCCTCGTCGCCCTGGGATCGACGGTTCTTCGCGTCGCGCGGCGGAAGCTTCTTGCTCGCGCGGCGCGTGGTGCTGCCGGCGTCCTGCGGCGCCACAGAGCTCGAATCAGTCTCGGCGCCGTCGTCCGATTGCGATGCGCTCGTGTTGCTGCTGGTTCGGGCAGCCAGCGCATTGGCGTCGCGACGGCGCCGGTGGCGCAGGCTGGTGCCGCTGTCGCCGCCGTCGCGGGCTGCAGCGCTGCGGCGGCTCGCGCGCTCCATGGCTGGCGGTGGTGCCGGTGGTGCGGGCGGCGGCTGCGAGCTCGGATAGCTCGGAGCTGAGAACCGGAGGCTCGCTGCTGGCTGCTGCGGCTGGAGCTCGGGCGCTTCTCTTTGGGAACTGCCGCCAGGCAGCCGGAGGAGCGAGGAGCGGGTCTCCTCCTGGCTGGCCGCTTTTCGTAACTTGGTTTGCAAGATGCGGCTATTATGTTGAAATGTCCATATCAAGATGGCTAGAAATCGCAGAAACCGGCGATCTGTGTGGCCCACCTCAATCATGACATGGCTACAGTCCCTCTCGAGCACAGCAGTGCACAAACGCATCGTGTGGCTGTCTACAAGTGGATTGGTTCGCATCTGTTGTTGCTATGGAAGTACCGTTGCGGTTCTACCGCACGAACATCTTGCCGCTCAGGCTCATGAGGATACCCGGATTCTCCATGAGGAAGACCTTGAGGTCATTCTTCGAGATGGAGAAGACCGAGCCGGCCTGCAGACACACGAGCGACGTCGCGTGGGTCGAGTCGTCTCGAGAAATGAGCTTGTCCACGTCGCCGACGAAGCTGCCCTGCATCAGCAGCGCGCCCTGGTTGTCTTCTGGGGACTTCGCCAGCAGACTCATGTCCAATGGGATAATTCGCTGCCGGTACGACACATCACCTCGAAGTTAGCACGACACCCACACGCACAACGATCAAGCGTCGTGGAGTACGTACGTTGTAGGACGGACGATGCTTCCTCGTGACGGCCTGCGGCGGTGCTGTCGTCACGGGAGAAGGAGAGCTTGGCGCCGCCTTGGGGTCTTTCAGCTGGAACTGCCCTTTGTCGATGATCACCGCCGTACTGCACTTGTCGCCAACCTCCCACAACACCTGCCCTGCAGCCACCTCCCGCTGGCTCAGGATTATCTCGAGCATCGTCCGTTGTGAGTTCGTGAGCTTCCGGAACACTTGGTTCGCCTCGATGATGTCGTACGAGAAGTTGAGACGGCTCTCGGCGAGCTTCTTCAGCCGGGGAAACGCCGCGGTGCGCCGCAGGAACCAGTTGAAGTCCATCGCGTTGAATTCGAGCAGCGAGAGCTTCGTGACCGCCATCATCTCGTACGGTAGCGTCCAGTTCGGCGTCAGGAGGCTTTGAAGGTCAAAGTAGTCGCCCGGGATGTACTTCTTTGCCAACGAGAGCATCGACACGCGCTTCCGGTTCGCGGTTGCCCGTGGCGACCCAGACCGCACTCGCTCAGGCGATGGGGCTGCATGGTGGTGCGACGCGTTGCTATCCTCCTGTCGATACAGAGCTTGCGCCTCGCCCACGATGATGATGTAGAACGTGTCTCCGACATCGCCAGCCTTCTTCACGATACCGCCCTTCGGGTAGTTGACCTTGCGCGCCATCTGGAGGATCTCGTACGCGTTGTTGAGCGTCAACTCGGCGAATAGCTCGATCTTCCGCACAAGGTCGAGGATCTCGAGCGCTCCGGCGTTTTCCGGCAGCTTCGGCTCCAGCGTGATCGTGTTGTGCACTCCTTCTGGGGCTCCTCGAAGCCCGCTCTCAGGTGGCAAGTCCTTCGCCGCGGTGTGAACAACGTAGATCTTCTTGCGGATCGACTCGTCGAGCTCCATGAGGGTCTTGAGCGGAGTGTGGATCGGTGGCACACCAGCTTCGTGGAGAATCGTGTCGCAATGCCACGGGAAGTTGAGCAGTTCTTCGTAGCGGCTTTGAGAGAGCACACCATCGTGATGCAGCTGCTTGATCTTGTCGACGTCGTTGAGGTGGTCACCGGAGAACACGATCTTCTTATCGCCGTACGTAACCTCGAAGCCGACGCACGGGATCGAGTGCAGGGAATAGAAGAACCGGAACTCTGCGCCGCGAATCGTATGGGGGTCGTTGATGCGCACCAGTCGATGGTCGAGCACGCGTTTGAGAAAATCTTCGTCGAATCCCGAGAGCGCCGAGTACTTGCGCAAGAACGAGCGGTAGATGGTGTTGGTTGTGATAAGAGCGACGCGGCCCTCCTGCAGGATCTTCTGGAACGTCCCGGCGTCGTGATCCGCGTGGCAGTGCGTGAGAATCACCCCGTCGATCATGAGCGCGGGGATGTTATTCGCCACGAGGATCGAGGACGAGAACGGCGGCGGGTCGATCATGATGCCGCGGTGGTTGATCCAGAGAACATACCCGGACGTCTTGCCTTGCGGGTCAAATCCGTGGGAGTTGCCGAGCACCGTGACGCCGAACGCTGGCGGGTAGAACGGGTCGTGGATCTGGTCGATCACCGGCGGCGGGGGAAGATCAACTGCGTCTGCGAGCGTGACACTCTTGGTCCCGTCGACGATCGTGAACGAGCCCTCGCCCTTCTTGATGAGAATCTTCTGGTCGTTCTGCGCGACCCATGCCTCGCCGTTCTCGTCGAAGTGCGTGAACTTGAGGAGCATGTCGAGCGTGATGAGCGTATCACCAAACTTGCGAAAGTACTCGAGCTCCTTGTGCAGCTCCGGGTAGAGCTCTGCAGGAGTGGACGGCGGGAAGTCGGACTTGAGATCGAGCGTTGCAGGTCCGAAGAGCGTCTCCTGGAAGACCTGGCGGATACGGAGCTCCACGTCGATGGAAGCTACGATTAGGTTCACGCACTGACGCTTGAAGAAGAAGTTGCAGTACGCCGGGAACTCGAACTCAGCCACGTTCACGCCCATGTTGGCGCCGAGCGTCTTGGTGAACGGCTCGGATGGCACGATGTAATGGCGCGGCACGGGGAGCCCGAGCTTCATCGAGTCCTTGATCGTCTCGGGCGGCATGCCAAGCTGTACGGGTCCGATAGATGTGGACGCCACGACTCCGCCGCGCGGGAGTTTGATCGACTCGAGCACCGTCGACTCCTGCGGCACCGGCGACAGTGTGGCAGCTGCGTCAGCGTCCGCCATCGTCGTCGGCGGTGGTGGGGCAGCAGTGGCAGGTGGCGCAGCTGTGATCCTGCGTCTTGCTTGCCTTGTGATCTTGGCGTGAGCAGGCGGCTGTGAAACACACCACGCAGGAATAGATCGTCACGACAAGGAGATCCATGTGGATCGGAGACACAAGACCGCCGACACATACGTTCGCACTTGACTGCGAGTGGCCAGGTCCGGCCTCTGTGTGTCTTCACGAGAGGAGAGCGCTGCAGCGTGGTCGTCGTTGGCGTGGCACGGACTTGACGATGTGGTGCTTGAGACTAGTGGATTGAGATGCGTGTCCTGAAAGGTCGCAGCCGCTCTAAAACGGACCATAAATCGTGGCATTTGCATGGCTGGTTGATCGCTTTGGAAAGGGTATGTTAAATGACGTTCTTTTGTTACAGTACTTGTATACTCGAGAATTACTGCTGGATACTAGGGTTTATGCGTTATCAAGTCTCCACACGAGGTAAATTGTATCGCTCAGGTGGCAGCTTGGCGATTCTCCGTGGATCCTCACAGGATGGTTCTTTCAGTACCAGCTTTCTAAGCGAAGAGGCAAGATCAGTTCTTTTCGCTTTCACGGCTACGACAGGGTCATCGCGACTTCGCCCTCGTTCACTCGTCGCCGCTGTCGTCGCCGAACAGATGCTGTCGGGGAAGCTCTTGACGACGAACTCGAACAAGACGACGACGACAGCGACGCAGTCTGGCTTTCCAGGTCCCCGTTCTGTTGCTGCTGCTCAGCTGGAACCGTTGCAGTGCTCGTCTCCGCGGGGGGCTCGAGGATCATCTTCTGCGCTATGAACAAGCTCGCGTCACGATTCGACCAGTAAATAACGTGCGCCGTCAGTGCGAAGAGGTACTCGTTCGCGATCTCGATCTCGTTCTCTTGCAGCGTGTAGTCGATCGGTGAGCCCTGGCACAAACTGCCGAACATCTCCTTGTCGATCGTTTCGCCATCGTGGTCTTTCGTCGCCTGCGGACTGGCACGTCGCCGCTGACCTTGCAGGTCGTACTGGATGTGACCGTCGGAGGTGTCGATCGTGAGCTGGTGAGAGGAGCTGCCGTCAGCTCCAGTGCTCTCAACCAACCCGATCTTGCGCACGCTGCTCTCGACCTGGAACTCGAAGTCACGCCGCCATCGGCGCAGAGTCTGCCACATCACGCGGAACGAGTTCTTCAGCTGGTACTGGAATCGCAGCCGTCCTTCAAATGTTCGGATGATCATCGCCTTCGAGTTCGCGCGAAGGGGGTTCACGATGGGCTCGATGCGGTACGCAACTGGGTCGTACGGATGATAGATGTTGAACAGGCGGTGGCAAGTTGGGAGACGAAAGTTGCGGTCGAGCTTCTGCCCTCGGACGTTCAGGAACAAGCCCACCGGCGACCCGAAGCAAAAGATGTCTTCGACCTCAAACGCCAGCTTCGGCACGATCGCGGGATGCGACGACTCGTTGTCTTCCTCGTCGCCATCGTATTCCTCGTCCTCCTCGTCGGTGCAAGAGGACTCGGTGTCGCGCTTTCTGCTGGGTGGTTGACTATAGATGTTCTGGTGGCTGAGCACATCAAAGCATATGATCGCTCCGAGAGAGTGCGCCACAATGGACACCTTCTTCGCCCCGCGAACGCCCCAGCCCTTGTTCCGCGCTTGAAACAGTGTGAAGACTCGGTTCATCTCGTTTGCAACTTCGTTCAGGATCACTTGATGAAACATCGGGGACATGAAGAAGAGCACGTCCAAGATCGTGTCGTTCGCAAACTCGCGCAACTTTGGGATCGCTGGGAGGGTGACGTCGCGAATCATCGAGTCGAGACCTTCCATGTGCAGCTTCGAGTGCCACTCGATCGGGAGGAACTCGACCCGCGGCTTCTCCTCCGCGGACAGATGATCAAAGTGCGAGGACCGAAGCGCCTCTCGATGCAACTCGCGCAGGTTCGTCGCGCAGTCGATGATCGAGCGGAGCGTAACGACGTTGATGACGTCGATGGTCTTCAACGCATCCCCAATGCCATGGACGATCAGCACCAAATGCTCCACTTCCTCATCGATATCGTCGTCATCGTCGTTTCTTGGAGTCGAGTCCTCGTGACGCTTCGTCGGACGACCGTCTCCGTCGCACTCCATCGCTCGCTTCCACAGCTCCAGGTTCTTCGCGTCGCTCTTAATGCGAGGATCGCCGCGGTACACGCGCCGTTTGCTCGTGAACGGGGTTGTGCCAGCAAGTAGCTGCTTGTACTGCATGATGTCATGCGGGCCCTTGAACTCCACCAAGTGACCGTCCACCGGGACACTCACTGTTGACTTGTGCGCGCCAGCGTTCGGTGACGGGGAATAGAAGAACGACTTTTGCTGCTCTTCCAGCTCCTGGTTGCGTCGCTTCTCTTCGTCGTAGTGCGACAGGTAGTACGTGAATGTACTCTCAAGCACCTGCGCAGCTGTGGGGTTGTATGGTGCGAGGCCGTAGTTCCGCTGCGCATAAAGCCACAGCGAGCGGCACACGACCTGCTTC
The DNA here is from genome assembly GCA_023334215.1 of Globisporangium cystogenes. Classification (NCBI taxonomy): domain Eukaryota; phylum Oomycota; class Peronosporomycetes; order Pythiales; family Pythiaceae; genus Globisporangium; species Globisporangium cystogenes. The sequence continues at coordinate 7,054 of JAASGM010000075.1, read as the reverse complement.
TCCAGCGCCGGCCAGTACACCGGCGTCATCTCCATCGTCTCCATGCACACTTCGTGGCGGCCTTCGTCGACGAGAACGACGCTTGACGGGAGGGGAGAACGCTTGAGCGCTTTCTGGCGCTGATACCACCGGTAGCGTCTCTCCAAGCGCCGGTTCTCGTGTGGAGGGAACTCTGTCCACTTCCCGCTGGAGGTGTTCAAGCGACTTGTATCCGCCGACGCATCTGATGGGTCCTCTGAAGAGCTCGAACCTTCGTTCGGCTGCGGCTCGAGCTTCTTGAAGAACCAGCACGGAAACGAGTTCTGGTTGTGGTACTCGAGCTCCTTCTGCAGCGCTTCGTTCGCCGCGACTTCTTCCTCGGTCAACGGAACGCCTCCGAAGTGAGGGTACTCCTTCAGCAAGTCCGCGTACAGAATCTCGTTCTGCATCTTGATGCTCGCCATGAACTCGTACATCTTGTACTTGGACTCGATGATGAGCATGCGCTGGTAGATGCTCTTGATCACCTCTGAGCGGCGTTCAGCGAGCAGCGACTCGTACGGGCCCCGGCCAAGGATGTTCCACTGCACCATGCTCCAGTGCTGGTCGAGCACCTCTGTCGCCGAGTAAATGTACTCGACAATCGACTGCACGCGCGACGTCGACACGTCCAGGAAGAGGTCGGTGCGCGTCTCGATCTCCTCGCGCGACGGGAACACGACTTGGCTCGGAAAGATCACGACGTATTGCACGATCCGCTCCGCGGCGCCGAGCGGCGGGAGCACGAGGTGGCGCAGAAAGACGTTGCTGCCCATCGAGTTCTTCGCGACGAAGTAGAGCTCCGGGAGCTCCTCGCTCGTGACGAACTGCGCGAAGCCCTCGACCGCATTGAACGCGGGCACCGCGGCGTGCGAGCGGATGGGCTCGATCGCGCCGGGGAGCGGCACGGTCTCCACTCGGCTCTTGATGCGGTAGAACACGTGCTGCCCCGAGCGCGTGGTCGTGAGCCGGAACTCCACGACGCTGCGATGCGACGCCGTGATGACGTCGGCGAGGCGGTCGCGCGTGCGCACGGCGGCGCGCTTGACGAGGTCCGGCGCCTTGCGCTGCATCGTGCGGCCGATCTGCTCGCCGAGCGACGCGAGGAACGGCAGCGGCGTGTACGCCGCCCACGTCGAGTAGCCCTCGTAGCGCTCGTGCATGTCGCGCTGCGCGTCGCGCACGATCTCCGCCACGTGGTACATGGCGGGTCGGCGGCCTCGCGCCTCTGTTCGAAGCCTCGCGCTCTCGCTGCGCGTGCTGGTGCTGGTGCTCGTGCTCGTGCTGCGGTGCTGCGAGAAGTGAGCTCTTGGAGCTCAAGACGAAAGAAGCGACCATCACTCCTCGAGTTGTATCAGGTTGAGGAGGGGTTGAAAAGCTCCGATGATGGCGTGGTGCAGGCGCCGCCACTCGATGCGCCGCCACCCGCGGAGCTTCTCGACCGGCTCGCAGCTGCAGCTGCTGGCGACGCGCGAGCCCCGCGGCCACGTGCTCGTGGCGGCCGCCGACGCCCGCGCCAAGTCGCTCGCCGCGGCGGCGCGCGTCCGGTGGCTCGTGGACCAGGACGGCGACCGGCACGTGCTGGCGCTCGCTGCGGCCGGGAACGAGCGCTCGCGCCTGCACCGCCTCGTGGACACGCACGTGGCGTTCAACGAGCTGGAGCGCCGCGGGCACGGAGTCTCCGGCGTGACGCAGTGGTGTCAGCAGGCGCTCGAGGAGAGCGGCTACGACAAGCGCGTGTTCCCGCGCGGACGCCTCGCTGCGTTCCTCGCACACCATCGCGCGGAGTTGCCGCTCGACCGCCTGCAGCGCAGCCTGACGTCGCCTCTCGCGACGCGGCGCGCGCTTCTCGACTTGCTCCAGCTCTTCCAGCTGCTCGAGGCGGAGGGCATCTCCCCTGCGGCGTACAGCGCTAACGCCGCGGCCACGGAGGACCCCAAGCAGCTCGCGCTCGCGCAAGTGTACGACAGCTACCGCCAGCTGCTGGAGACGCACCACGTGACGTCGTGGGATGGCGTCGTGCTCGACGCACTGGAGCTGAGCTCTGGGAACGCGACGGTTGCTGGAGCTCCCATGCGCACACACTCTGACTTTGCGGACGCGGTGCTGCACGGATACACGGATCTGGTGGTGGACGATCTCCACGCGATGACGCCTGCGATGGTGAAGCTCCTGGCGAACCTCTGCGCGCACCCGTCGATCCGGAGTTCCACGAGCTTCAGCCGCGTTCTCCAGGACGGAGCCGAGTGTCCGCGCATCTCGCTCCTCCGTAGAGAGCTGGAAGAAGCACACGGGATCACCGCAGACTCGCTGGCTCTCGAAGACACCGAGTTGAGTGTTGCGGCGACGGAAATCCGAGCGAGTGCGCATCAGATCCTCGATCCTGCATCGGCAAGGACGCAGCAGAAGGGTGACGAGCGCTCACGCAACTCAACCGCAGCTGTGAGCTGCTGCACTTACGACACCACGACCGCCGAGGAGCTGGGGATCGCTCGTCTCGTCAAAGAGCGACTTGATGGTCTCCCAACTCAGACGATTGCCGTCCTCGCGCCGACGTATCCAGACGCTCAGCGCCTTGCTGCTGCACTCACGAACCAAGGCATCGCAGTCCAAGACCACGCGGCTTCCATGGCCGCCAGCACGCATCTTTTCGACGAGGTGTGCCGCTGCACCCGTCTCCCGAGGCTACTTCTCACACTTGCTAACGCTACGCTGATGCTTCACGTCACAGCCAGGAGTGAACACTGTGTTCTCGCTGCTGGTCGCACTCTGCTATCCTGCTGACTCGCGGCACTTGTACAACGTGCTGCGCTCGAGCTTCGTTGACATATCGCCGCTGCTGCTGTCGAGGTTGATGGCGAAGGAGATCAAGGCCCACGTCGACCTCTTCCGCGTTCTTGAAGAGTTCGTGACATCGGGAGGCGAGTCGCTGCGAGCGGTGGCATCGTCCGGAGAAGAAGTGGCGGAGTCCGAGCTTCAGGTGGCCGCCAAGTTCGTTGAGCTCATCAAGCGCCTGCGATCCGAGTGCCACGAAAAGTCGACGCAAGAGCTCGTGCAGACCTTCCTCGAAGAGACCGGTGCGTTCACGCACGCAGGATACTCCGGACTGACGAGTCGCCTGATGATCCACTAGCCTGATGATCGTTCGGCATGACAGGACGGCTCGAGAGCTTGCTGGACCCTGCAACGCCGTCGGAAGACCAGGAAGCGATCGCACTGGCAGACTTTCTGCGTGAGATCGAGGCTGCTCAAAGCGTTGTGCAGAGCGCCTACGTGCCTTTCGTGGTGCCGTATCTGCAGCAGCTTCGAGAGTCTCAAGTAAACGCGACCTACCAGCGAGGTGCTTCCGTTGGAGGCGATGGCGCCACCACATCCAGCGGCGGAGTCGTGGTGCTTCCGCTGACGCCGTACAACATCCAGAATCTGGACGTGGCAGTGCTGTTCCTGGCGTCGATGCGAGACAGCAAGTTCCCTGGCCGCTTGAAGCGCCTGACGCTGCCGCTCCCGTACAAGCTACTGAGCTTGCCGTTCCCAGTCCAGTCGCGCGCCGCGTTCATTGAGCAAAGCGAGAAGCTCGTGTTCGAAGCGATGAGATGCGCCGAGAAGGAGGTTCTTCTCTCGTATGCGGTGGTTGCGAGCGCGAGCAGCGGCGGGGGGAACACAGCGAAGGGGAAAGAAGAGTCTGTCAGCCGCGTGCTCCTGCCGATCTGGAACGAGTCCTCGCTACGAGGTTCGAGCGAGGTGATGGCCGACGCGAGAGACACACGAAGTTCGTCAATCGAGCTCTCTTCTCCAAGCGCGCGCCTGACCACCAAGCACCTGACTTTTGAGTACGAGCCGAGTCACCTGTCGTACTCGCAGATCTCCGAGTACCTTCGGTGTCCGCAGCGCTACTTCCTCGCGCGCGTCATGAAGCTGCCGTCCGAGGTGTCGAGCGCGATGATGTACGGGCGAGCACTCCACGAGGCAATCGCGAGCTTTGCGGTGAGTACAGAGCCAGCGCTGGATGGCGCAGCAGACTCCCACGACGACCCGAGAAATAGCGCTGGTAGCTTCCAAGTCGCGCGCGACCGCGCTCACCGCGTGTTGGAACAAGCTTGGGAGAGCGAGGGCATGTTTGCGTCGCCAGAGCAGGAGCAGCACCTGCGCGAGCAAGGGCACAAGGCGCTCGACGTATTCTGTGAGCAGCACGCGGATCGACGAGTGCTCTATGTCGAGCGAGACTTCGAAGTGTTCGTCCCGGAAGCGGCCATCTCGCTCCGAGGCGTCTGGGACCGGATCGACCTCACGGACGAAGGGCCAGTGATCAGGGAGTTCAAGACGAACATGAGCGGCGGGGAGCGGAATGTCGCCAAGCTGGCGAAGGACAGCTTGCAGCTGAAGCTCTACTTGTACGCCTTCCACGCAGTCTTCGGCTACGCGCCGCGCGGCGCGGTCTTAGAGATGATCGGAGACGAAAGCGGCAGCTCGGCTGCAAGCGCGCAAGAGCAGGAGGGCTACGTCCCGTACACGCTCGAAGCCGCGAGCGAAGCGCTGGACGCGATCCAGTCGGTCGCCACAGGACTCCGCAAGGGCGACTTTGCGCCACGCCCGGGGTACATGGAGTGCGCGTTCTGTCCGTACGCCGCGTCTGCGTGTCGCGCGGGCGGAGACGAAGTGGTCGGTCGGTAAACACACGTCGGAGCATTCACCCACGTCCTTCGGTTCAAACCTCGATGGCCGCGTTCTCCGGAGACGGCGACGCCAACGAGTCACTTGAGGTGGTCTCCGTTGGGACGGCGCTGGGCTCCTGTGGTCGTGTCTCGACGAGGTCTTCTGGACGCTCGCTCGTGTCTGCGGAGGTCGAAGGCTCTGACTGCGCTTGTTGAGCTGCTGCTGGAGCGCTGGTGCTGATGACCGACACCTGCTGCTCACCGCCTGGAGGTGACGACAAAGCCGCTGTCACCACCTCCGCCGCCTCGTCCTTCGCAGCTGTCGCCTCCTGTGGCTGCTGCTCCTCCTGCTGCTGGTCCTGCGCGCGCCGAGCCTCCCGACGCCACTCGGAGAGCAGCTGCTGAATGCGCCGCGTGCTCAGCGGCACGTTGAACTCGCGGCGGATCTGCTCGGCGCTGCGCTTGACGTCCGGATGTGCGCTGTCGGCGCCGGGCTGCGCCATCCGCTGCGAGATCGCGGCGTAGAGCCGGCGCTCGTCGTCACCGCTAAGCGCGCGCTTGCGGCCGCTGCGCTTGATCTGCGCGTACTCGGTCGGCGCTTTGAGGAAGTTGAGCACGACGGTTTTGCTGCGCTCCAGCTGTTTGCCGATCTCGCGCGCGCTGGCGCCGGCCGCGTGCATGCGCGCGATCTCCTCGCGCTCGGACGCCGTCAGCACTCGGCCCTTGGGCATCGTGCCTTCAAAATATGTCTGAAACCTCGAGGGCAAGTTGTGTGGTTTGAAGTAAATTCTGGGGAGATTAAATTTGTATTTACGGCACTTAGTGTGGGATAACACTAAATTTTAGTGTTATCCCACACTAAGAGCCGTAAATAAAGAGGTTGCATTGAACTGAAACAGCCCAGTAGAAGCGTTTATTTACGGAATGTGACCTGAAGTTTTAAATTCGCATCGGGTTATATGCACACTTACTACTATTTTTGGCGTTTTTTTCTAAACATAAAAATGCATACTATCTAAAAATTATAATAGAAAAGTGCATAAATTTACTTTTTGAAACAACATAAAGTACCGCCGGCATACACGGGGAACGCACGTGCGGGAGCGCGCCGGCGTAGCTACCCTTCGAGCGCGACCGAGACGTGGCGCACGAGGCAGCCGGCGCAGCGCACGGTCGGGCACGTCGGGCCGTACAGCAGTGTCACCGGGAGGATGTAGACATTTTGTGTGTGTGAGTTATTACAAGGGTGGGGAAGGTTAATAAGGGGCGAATCACCTATGAAAGAGGTGATACATTTTATTTAAGTTGTCACTTCATTTTAAACAATTGACGTAATTGGCAACCTTTCACGATGAAGTTCGACGACGCGATCGTAGCTTCCCTCGCCGACAAGCTGGCAAGGCAACCTCCACAGTTATGGCGCTCATTTCATCAACTTGGTCCGCAGTTCCAAGTTGACGAGAGTACAGCCAGAGATCGCATCAAGTCGGTATCGGTTCTGTTTACTAGTAGTGCTCGCGCTCCGACCAACTTCACGCCATCTCCAGGTTACCTCTCGCGACTTCATCGACGACATATGCTCGCACAGGAGCTCGAGCCGCCATCTGCATTCTCCCCAGTGATGGTCACAGAGTATTCAGCGAACTCGGCGATCCACTCGCCCGCGTCATTCAAAATGTCAGTGATCTCGACCCTCACACCAGTGCCGTTTAAGATTCTTTCAATGTCGGACCCTGAGCTGTCGTCTGCTTCGATCTTCCATCTCCCCTCTGCGCAATGTGATTGCGGCAGATTCATCATGAACGAATGACGAAGACGCGAGTGGACAGGACGGGAGATTAGACTTCTCGCGCCAGGAGTAAGTTGCGAGCGATATGACGATCAGATCTGAGAAGTGGAAAATCGCCTCGATGTCAACGAGAACGACTACGTTATGGGTGAATATCCTCGTTATTCCGACATCTGATCTGTCTGAGAAAATCAGATTTTATCTTGATGTTTGTATGTCATCCGGAATAAAGTTTAATGGCGGCAATAATCCTTTTACTATTTTGTGTATACAAGAGATATGGTCGGATGAGCGAAGAAACCGAAGGAGCGTAGCCGCAGCAGACATGGCGGGCTGCCAAGCGAGCGCAGCGAGCGGCGCCCGCTACGATCTGCGGAGACGGGCCCAGCGACTGAGGTTTGCTGAGCGGAGGAGGCAACACCGACCAGAACAGGTTTTTATTTTTCCCGAGCGCGAAGGCCTGTTAGGGCCGAGAGCGCGAGAAATACACAATTGCATCCGGATAGATAGATCGTATACTGATAGTAAGCTGTTCGGATATATCCGGACATGTCGGAATCGATGTCGGAATGCCGGGAGGTGTCGGCATTTTGAT
>JAASGM010000749.1:0-13689 GCA_023334215.1 Globisporangium cystogenes | reverse complement strand
GCGGGTCATCGGCGGCCATCATGATCACAGGCGCTTCTGGGGGCCACTAGAAGCAGGTAGCAGTGCAGGTGCAGGAGCAGGAGCAGGGGCTAGATCAGCGACCGAGTACGAGAGCACGTCGATTGGCGAATGTCGATTTTGGAACTCAATAAATCTTTATGACTTTCTGTGTTGACACAGAAAATCATTAGTCTCCGGTTCAAAGGGTGAGAGAGGATTCTGCCAAACAGTGAAGTCGAGTTCCCTCGGAGAGACTCCCACGCGCCGTGATGATCTTGCTCCAGTCAACTGACCCGACATACTTTCTGTGCTCTTGCGGATTTGACAGAAGTGCTGACTGATGAGAGCTGTAGCAGCGAGGAGTTCAGAGATAATACGAACTGGGAGCGTCTTCAGTCTAAGAGAATGATGATAAGGCGGCTCGTATTAACGAAGTAGCCTTGTGATATCAACTGCCGAGACTCGATAAATACAAGGGAAGTCTTCAGTGGTCGTGGTTGTGTCGGTGTCGGAGTTGGACGTGTTGAGTTGCTAAGACTCCCCATTCTGTCCCCTCGAGCGCCTGTGTCGCAACGGCAGCTCACTTGGAGTGCGCGCACGATTCGGACGCCTGCACTCAAGAGTGCGCAGCACGCATCGACGTTACTGGCGTCGCGGCTTCGCGGCATCCACTGCCATTGGAACCCTCGCAAGCGTGGACCACCCAGTCTTTCGTATCGGCGTCTTGAACTCGAACGGGGTGAGCAAGAGCCCGCAGCGAAAGACTGACGATGTCTTCCTCCACACCCTCCAGTGTCCTCGAACCGAAGCGGCATACTCGCTCAGCGTGAACGCGGCGCGGATCAGGCCACTCGTCTGGAAGACGCCATCGTGCTTCCGACTCGTCGTCACGATCACTCATAACCCTCGATCTCGTTCTTCGAGGCTTCGTGCGAGCGTCTGCATCGCTGCTGGTGGCAATCTCCCTCCCCCCCTTCCAGCTTCCAGCAACACACCGAGCTGCTCCAAGTCGCTGAACGAGGACACTGTCGCCGCCAGTGAGCAGCAGAAGCAGCACCGTAGCATCGTGTACACAGTCGTCTTCCGCCCCAGCCTCCCACATTCCTCGTTGTGTGTCCTAACTGCAAATGCCGTGGTCGGGAGTGTGGCGCCGCCGCCACGGCAGCCGAAGCCTGCGAAGAGCGCGGCGCACCTCAGTCCTCCCCTGCTGCGCTCAGTGTCTTCACAGCTCGGATGGCATTGTCTTATGCGAAGAAGTGCACGGATCGCGAACGAGCGTCAGCTGCTGCTGCGTTTGACGGCGAGCGAAGTCGGTACGGACGATCCCTCGACCTCGCGCGGCGACAAGTGCAAGGTGCTGTCACACACCCGCCGGTGCGTCAGGCATCCGGTTGAGAGCGCGCAAGAAGATGCGCGCGGCACCTGCTCGAGATGTCTCGAGATGTCGCGCCTGCTCCCGCCAGTCGCTCTCACTCTCTCTCGCTCTCGGCGCCACTCTCGCTCTCGCTCTCGCAACGCACACACAGACACACACGCACGCCTCGCCCATGAGCCGGAAGCCCGCGCCGTCGGCCGCTCGGCCGCGCGCCAGCGAGCGAGTGCGCGCCGGGGCGCTCGTGCTCCTCGCGCTCGCCGGCGCCTCGGTGCTCTTCTCCGGCAGCCGCGAGCTGCCGCCTCCGGCGTCGCAGTACGCCGCCACCGCCGACGACCCCTTGCTGGCAGCGCACCCGGTGCTGCGTGGCGAGGACGTCGAGAGCAACGACAAACAGCAGCAGCTGCTCGCGGACGCGGTCAAGCAGCACGCCGAGCAGCAGCAGCAGCGGCTACGCGAGCCCGTGGCGCCGGTGGCGCCGCCGCGCTCCAAGACGTTCGCGGAGCTCGGGGAGCTGAGCGTGTGCGAGCGCGAGCGCGGCCTCGCGCTCATCGACGCGGTGCGCGCGTCGGCGCACAAGTTCTGCGCGACGGGCGGGCCGCGCGGCGACAGCAGCTCGACGGTCACGCTCTTCGAGGCACCGGGCGGGATCAAGAGCGCCGTGATCGCGAACCTCGAGCTCGACCTGCGCGCCGCCAAGGTCTTCCGGCCGATCACGGACCTATCGCAGGACGGCGGTCTGCACGACCCGCGGCTCGTGTTCCACGTCGACCTGCTGCGCTGCCGCTGCGGCGAGCTCGCGGCGCACGCCACGGCCGCTGGAACGCCGCTCAAGATCTGGGAGACGGCGCTCGCGCTCGTGGACACCAAGACGGACCCGGCGGCGACCGTGTGCGACCCGGCGCTCGCGCCGCTGGCACCGCTGGCGCCCGGCGAGGCCGTCGTCGAGGTCGAGCAGCCCGTGATCGTGATCTCGCGGCGCGACGACCACAACCCGTTCTTCCAGGTCGCGAACGCGCTCAACGGCTGGATCATGGCCCGCGCGCTCGGCTGGGACCTCGCGCAGACGCGCGTGGTGCACCTGGACGGCGGGTACCCGTCGCCCGTGGACGCGCTGCACCAGAAGCTGCTGTCGCCGAGCTTCGAGCTGCTGCGCGGCGACGCGCTGCTCGGCAAGCGCGTGCGCTTCGCGCGCGAGGTGCTGCTGTCGCCCTGGGAGGTCTCGGGGCCCATGATGCAGCACCTGAACGACGACGAGCCGTGCCGCTCGTCGCCGCTCTTCCACGAGTTCCGGCGCGTGGCGCTCGCGACCATGGGCGTGGCGCCCGCCAAGGTGCGGCGGCCCGTCGCCGGAGCCCCCGGCGCGTCGGTCGTGACGGTCACCGTGATCACGCGGCGCGCGTACCTCGGGCGCCAGGTGCAGCGCGTGTGGCGCAACGAGGACGAGATCCTCGCGCGCCTGCGCGCCGAGTACGCCGACCTGCACGTGGCGTTCGAGGCGGTGGACTTTGTGGACCTGACGCTGCAAAAGCAGATGGAGCTGGTCGTGAACAGCGACGTGGTCGTCGGGATGCACGGCGCGGGCATGGTCAACGTGCTCTGGGCGCGCCCGCAGACGCTCGTCGTCGAGATCTTCCCCAAGCACCGGCGCCGCTGGGGCTACCGCAACCTCTGCCAGTTCCTCGACTGCGACTGGCGCGAGTTCCGCGGCGGCGAAGACGTCGGCGGGAAGCCCAAGGACGCCAACTCCAAGGACAAGACGGTGCCGTACGCCGAGTGGCGCGCCTTCTTCGACGCGCCGTTCCGCGCGCGCTACGCGCAGGTGCAGGCGGCCGAGAACAGCGCGACTGACTGATTTACTGGTTACCTTTTTTCCAGTTCCGCATTCCCTCTCTATCTAGGCTATGGCTCGCTCGCTTGCTTCGAAATGCAAACTACAGAGGTTCTCTGTGCGCTCGTACGCTGGCCGCGAGCACCCGGGCGTGGCGCACCGCTTGCCGCCGCCGTGGGCCCAGCACACGCCGTTGGAGACCGAGATGGTGCCACAGTGCGCGAAGGAGCAGAGCGTGCCGCCGCCGTGCGACCAGCACACGCCTTTGGTCTTGGCGCGGTTCACGCAGTCCGGCACCTTGCACTTGACCGACCCGCCGTGCTTCCAGCACCGCCGCGCGTGCTTGGCGCGGCTGCCGCAGCCCTCCACGACGCAGAACTTGCTGCCCTTCTTGGCGGCGCCGTCGAGCGTCAGCGCCTTGGCGGGTGCCGCGCTCTTTCGACTGCTGCTGCTGCTGCTCTTGGCGGTCGGCACTGGTCGCCGCCGCTTCACCTTGGCGCGCTCGTTCGGCGACGCGAGCGCGTCGAGCGACCGCGCGGACGCCCCGGAGCTGCCGGGCGTGCTCAGCGACTCGTAGAGCTCGCTGAAGGACGCGATGGCCGAAAGCCGCTGCAGTGACAGGCCCGCGTCCGGCGCCGCGGCGCGCTCGCAGCGATCGTCTGCGAGGATGAACGCGAGCGAGCACTTGTGCTGGCTGCTCGCGGGGCTCGCGGCGTCGCGCTCTTCTTGCGCGTCGGTTGTCGAAGGCGCCGGTGTGTCTGAGAGCTCGTCGGTCGCGAGCGTCGGTGGCGTCAGCAGACGCAGCAGCAGCGCGTGGCGCTGGGAGGTCGGTTCTACTCGTAGCGTCTCCATGGCGGCGCCGATCTGTCACTGGACCGGAGGCTTCGGCTTCGGCTGGTGTGGGAGCGAGCGAGCGAATCGCAGAATGAGCGGTGACGCAGCGGAGATGGTCGCGCCTGACGCATATGACGCGGCGGCCGCATATCCACCGAGAGAAGCAGAACCGTCCGTCGTCGCCGCCGCCGTCGTCGGAGCGCTTGCTGAACCGCGCGTGGGTTCCTTGAGTTGACTGGGTCGAGAGAGCGCACGACGTTCAAGGTCCCTGGAGCTCGGTGGATCCAGGTGGTCAGGTAATAACTTCGAGAGGGTTTCGGATTCCAGAGGTGTATTTGAACTGGATTTGTACGTATATAGTTACATATCAGGTGATCGCGATACGCGGGGTATGCGATTTAGCAAGCGCTCCACACGTGTTGCTCATTCGATGCCAGGTTTCCGCGATGGCTGCTGCTGCCGACGTGCGCGGCTCTCTTTCTGGTCGGGCAGCGTATGTGTGTGGCTGAGAGCGAGCGAGCGAACTTCAGTACGCGTCCATCGAGACGCTGAAGAGCATGAGGGGGCAGCCAACACATAAACAGCTTGGAGCTCATGAGAGCGGCGCCGAAACCCGCTAACCCAGCAGCGATCCTCTCCTCGCCGAAGCTGCTCGCTGGCCACTTCGCGATCGAAGCGGACATCGTGCCACTGTGCTCGGATTGCACCACGAGGAGCAAGCCAAAGTCGACTGTGATGTGGCTCGTCGAGCATGTCGCAACCGAGTGCATGAGGCATCGAAAGAGTCGCGTTGTGGGTGTTGCGTGGGTGTACAATACGAACATCGCGCACGTTGCATGTTGCTGCGCGCGGCTGATCAAATCGGAGCAGAGCAAAGCAAGTCGCAGCCCAGCACGCTCGGAATCGACCAAACCGACGTGTTTGTTGGCACTCCCAACGTGCCGATGATCCCGGTCAGTGTCGATCGAACGAGACTGGCGTCACAACTTCAACGACTGCCCTCGCGATTGTTGAGAGGCCATCGCTGAACAAGCCAGCGATCCGCGCTGCACCTGTGTGACTGCAGTAGCGTGTCGCCAGTCCGGTTTCCCCGACCTGCGCGCCGATCGATATCCAGCAGATCGAAACGCAAGCGAGCTCCACCGAGGACAGGCTCTCTCACACTCAACGCGCACACTCTCAGACGTTTGCAAACCTCCCGTGTGATCTCTGAGCGACAGCCTTCGCGACTCGCAGGCAACCGGAGCAGCAAGAGAAGCAGGTTCAGGTATCTCAGAGCAGCAAGAGCAGGTTCGGCCATCTTTGCACTTCACACAACTCACCCACCGAAATTTTCACTATCACATTGCGCTCCATACTCTCACTTCAGCTCTCCTCGTGACTCTCCGCCACTGCCGGCTTCACTTCCTGCTCCTCCGCCTTCTGGTGCTGCTGAGCCTCGAGCGCGATCTCCTGGAGCGCGGTGGCCACGAGCGAGATCCGCATCCGCTTCGCCGGGTCCGGCGTCGTCATGCGCTGGATCAGACTCCACTGCGACTCGGTCATGCCTCGAGGACGGCTCGGGGGCTCTCCTTTCTTCACTCGAAACCGGACGACAGCGCTGAGCGTGCTCGTCCCCCATGGCGCTTCGCCGGTAAACGCCTCGAGGATGCACATCGCGAACGAGTACACGTCAGTCGCGACCGCCGGACGCTCGCCACGGAGGTACTCGGGGGACTTCCAGTGCACGGCTCCCATCTTCTTGACGCTCACCAGGATCTCAGATCGCCCAGGCAGTGAGCTCAGCCCAAAGTCGATCAGCTTCGCGGCGCCGTTCGCGCCGATCATGACGTTGTCGCACTTGAGGTCGCCGTGCACGACGTTCCATTCGTGCATGTACTGAAGGCCGAGCGCGACTTCGCGCATCTTCCACCACAGCAGCGCGCGATCGCCACCGGTCTGGCAGCCCGCGAGGAAGTCGAGCAGACTCCCGTTCGGCGCGTACTCGCACACAAAGTAGCGCTTGTCCACGTGGCTCGCGCCAAAGAGCCTGACGATGTGCAGGTGGCGGAGCTGGTGCCACACGCGCACTTCGTGGAGAAACAGCCGCGTGCTGACGCTGTCGGCGTCCTCTTCATAGCCCATGAACTTGATCACCACCGGCGTGTCCAGCCACGTTCCCTTGTACACTGCGCCGAACGCCCCCTTCGCGATGTAGTCGCTCCGACTGAACACCACCTCGCGCAGAGGCAAGTACCATCGCTCTGGACCCGACCGGATCGCCGCACTCGACGACAGCTCGTCCCCGTCGAAGTCTGTGAGCGTCACGGCGTCCATCTTCTTGCCCGCGATGCTCGCTTCGGGATCGAACGTCGCGCCATCCAGAGCGCGCATGTCGGCACTCATCTCCGTTCTCCCCCACGTGCGGATCGCGTGGGACTTCGGCACGTTGAGTAGGTCGAGTACGCGGTCCAGTTCACCGTACAGCACGTACTGGGACTCGGCCACCCGGCGACTTCGCGCGCGCCGCGCAACCGAGTTGTCGCTCGCACCGACGCACAGGTGCTCGTCGATTGAGCACACCAGTCTGCAGAACTTGGTCGGGATCTCGCTCGTGGGCTCGACGCGCAGCTCCACCAGGCGCTGGTAGATGAGTTCGAGTGCATCGAACGCGTTGTCTACCATCCACCCCGCTGTTCCGATCGCCGCGCGCTTCTTCGCGATGTGCTCGAGCGCACGTTTGATCGACGCGCTGAGCTCCGGGATCACGAAGTCTTCGATGGTCGCCGCCGTCTTCTGCACACACATCAGAGCTCGTCAGCCACATACGAGCGAGTTCAGAGTCCTATGCACATGCGCAACACCCACTTGCTCTGCGTCAAGTCGCGACGGCACATTGCTCGCCGACGCCTCCGCTGCGAATGCCTTCAGTTGACTCACGACGTAGGACATGCCGACGCGCGCGCTCGGATCGAGCGCGCACATCTTCTCGACCAGATCCCATTGCGCTTGCGTCAGTGCCGCAGGGCGGGTGGGTAGCTTGCCGTCGAGCACTTGCTCGTGGATCCGGAATCCGTACTCTCCGCCCCACGGAAGATCGAGCGTCACTGCTTCCAGGATGCACATGCCGAAGGCGTACACATCCGAGGCAACCGACGCGGGCTCACTGCGCAGCAGCTCCGGCGCTCTCCAGTGGATCTGGATGCGCCGTGCCAAGTAGCCACTCGACGCAAATGTCTCGCCGAACCCCGAGACCTTAGCGTTCGAGTTCTCCCCGACCACGATGTTCTGGCAGTGCAGGCTGCCGTGGATGACCCCTCGTTGGCAGAGCAGATGAAGCCCCAGCGCTGCCTCGTGCAGTCTCTGCCACGTCAGTCGACGGTTCTCGCGAACCAGGAGGTAGTCTCGCAACCTCGTCTCGCCTGGAAGGTACTCGTACACGAACAACCGCGAAGAGCTGATATGGCACGCGCCGAAGAGCTTGACGACGTTCGGGTGGCTCAGCTCGAACCAGCGCGACGCGGCGTCTTCGAACTGCTCCTCGCTGAGCGCAGACGCGCAGATCGTGACGCTCGTGTCGAACCACTTTCCGTGGTACTTCTTGGTCCCGTCGTCGTCTTCGGTCACGTTCCAGTCCTGGAAGTTCAAGTCGCTGCGCGAGATGAACCACTCGGGGACACTCGGGTCCTCGGCGTTGGTAGTGCGAATGAGTCGCTGGATGACGTTTTCCGTCAGCTCGTTCTCGCCCTCGAAGCGCTGCTCGTGTCCGCGGCTGCGCTTCCTGTGCTTCAAGAGGAGCACTGCGTGCGGGTTCTTGATCAAGCTGTTCCCCAGGACAAAGTCGCTGCTCAGTGATACGCGAAACCTGGTCTCCAGCTTCTTGTGCGCGCTCTCCCACGACGCAGATCAGAGAGAGGCTCTCTCCTCGATCTGGTGCAGCTCGACAAAGTTGTCCAGTTCTTCGTGGATGTCGCGGAGTCTCGCAGTGAGCGGCTTATACGCGATGAAACGAGCGAGCGGGTCGCCGAGAAGCTCGATCTCGATCACAAGTCTGCAGAGGCGGAAGATCGTGTGCACGAGCGAACTCTGCGCACTCGCTTCACCCTCCGGATGCTGTCGGAGCTGCAGCTGCTCGTTGATCTCCTGGAGGCGCTGGATCGCTTCCCCGACCACCGGTTTAAACTCCATCGTGCTGCTGTTCCTCGACTCCAAGCCCTCCAGCGTCCCGAGCACCAAGGGATACTCCCACTCTGACTCGTCCAGGACGCTGAGCGTGCAAACACCTCGACCGAGCGCTTGAACACAATCGAAGTGTGTTGCTCGAGCAGCGTGCACCAAAGGCGTGTCTCCAGAGATGTCTCGGACGTTGACTGACGCCCCGGCGTCAATGAGCGCCGAGAAGACGAGCGCGTGTCCTTCTCTGCCAGCCATTGTCAGTGGGGTCCGGCATCTTTTGGGTTCGCTAGTTGATACCACAACCTCGTTGGCCGACGCGCCGTTCGCGAGCAGAGTCTCGACGACGCTAAGGTGGCCACCTTGTGCCGCGGCGAAGAGCGGCGTCTCGCCTGCCGCGTCCTTCTCGTCGACCCGCGCTCCGCTTCTCAATAGGAGTACGACGGTCGCTAGATGACCTCTCCGGGCTGCGAGATGGAGCGGGGTGCTGTTCGAGTCTGTTGACGTCCAGTTCACGTCAGCTCCGTGCGCGATCAGGATCCTCGCGACCTCCACGTAGCGGCCCGTGATCGCCGCGAACAGCGGCGTCTCGCCCTTGGCATTCGGCTCGTCCACTGGTACTTTGTTCTGCAGGAGGACGTACACAACTTCGACGTGCCCACCATTCGCTGCGACGAAGAGCGCCGTCCGACCGAGGTTGCATACGTGTGCAACCAGCGCGCCTCGCTCGATCAGCTCTCCCACGATATCGGCGTGCCCGACTCGCGCAGCCACCTGCAGCGGAACTTCAGCGGCGCTGGCCGTGGTGTTGACCAGCGCTCCGCTTTCAAGAAGGATCTCGACAACGTCTACGTGGCCCCCGCGGATCGCGACTGTGAGCGGCGACTCGCCTTTCACGTTCGAGCGGTTCACGCTAGCGTCGTACTCGATCAGCAATATGACGACGTCAGCGTGGCCGTTGCGCGCTGCACACAGGAGGGCGTCTCCTGTCTGGAGTTGTCTCGATCGACTGCGGCTTTGAAGTCGAGCAGCGCCTGCACCACGTCGAGATGCCCCCGTTGAGCTGCGATCACGAGCGGCGTCGACCCGTATGCGTTCGCGCGATTGCTCAGCCGAACGGTGGCGCTGTGCTTGCGCAGGTCCCACGTTTGCCCCAGCAGAATGGCATCTCCAGTGTCCTCTTCCGAGCTCGAGCCTTGATCGTCTTCACCATCTTGGTTCGACGGCTGGGCGGAGCTCGTCGTAGCCTGCGAAGCCCGCGTGGCTCGCACGAGGGTTCTGTTGCGGTATTCGAAGCCAATCTCTTCGCTCTGCTGCTGATCTCGCAGTGCTTGCTTCGCTCGCACTCGCTGCTTCCTCGCAGCTTCGAGCAGGACTCTCGTCGCGTCGGCGTGGCCGTTGGTCACCGCGCCGAAAAGCACAGTCTCACGCGAGTTGTTGACCTCGAGCACGGACGCGCCGTGGCGAAGCAGCGTTCGCAACACGCCCACGTGTCCGTTGCGAGCTGCCGCGAAGACCGGCGTCTCCTCCAGCGAACTCTTCTCGTTGACGTCCGCACCGCGTTTGATCAGCAGGTCCACGACTTTCTCGTGGCCGCAGCGAGCAGCGACGTAGAGCGGCGTCCTGCTGTCGCCGTCCTTCCGCGCCGCGCAAATAGCGTCGATCAAGGGCAGCCTACGCAGTGTTTTCACGTCGCCCGTCTCCACCGCTCGCAGGACGGCGCTGGTGTCGACAGGCGTCCCATTGGTGGCGCTGAAGGGTCTTGTTGATCCAATGCTCGGTCGGCTCTCGTGATCCACGACGTCGACGTCGTCACCGTCTCGAGGCGGCACGCGCTCCCGCTCCTTCGTCTCGGCGCGCGTCCTCCGCCACTTGCGGTAGCTGCTCCTGAGCGCGTCCATCGTCGTGTGTTCTTCTGACGAGTTTGACACCCATGGGTGGTGTCGTTCTTCGTCGGTGTTCGTATACGTTCGGTAGTTAAATTCGAGTTGAGTGCCTCTATTGAAGGACAGTACAACGTGATGACTCATCATCAGTGATGACAAACGCGACTCGGGATCATGAGAGCACGTTCATGTTGAGGCGCACGAGGTCGCCGAGCGCGAAGGTGTCGGGGTACACAAGGCGCGCGCGCTGCTCCACCATGCTGCCCTTGACCTCGTACATGTACAAGTTCGTGAACCGCATGCGGAGGAGCTTCATGAGGAAGATGACCCACACGTCGTCGGCTTGGACCAGGAACTTCTCGCTCGCGATCACGAAGCCGCTGCTGTAGATCCCGTCCGGCGTCGCGAACTTCATGCCTTTGATGAAGAGGCAGTTGTCGTACTCGGCGAGCACGCCGAAGCGGTTCGCGAGCTGCGCGCCGGTGGCGAGCTCGAAGACCGTGAGCGTGCTGAGCCGCTGGCGCAGGCTGGCTTCGTCCTCGGACGGCGCCGACTTTCCAGTGAGCCTTACGATGTGAAGCGGGTCCGGGTGGACACGCCGGTACAACTTCTTGATCACGATGTAGAGCAGAACGAAGACGAGCATGCTGAAGATCGGTACCAGCGTCGACGCGATGATGCGCACCGGGACCGGATGGATGTTGTGCGGTGTCCAGAACTGCATGGGCGACACCTTGCTCTGTCCGTCGACAGGAGGTAGCATGCCGCAGAAGTAGAAGGCGCGGGAGAAAGAGGCGACGCTCGTCACGACATGCGGGAACCAACCAGCGATCGCGACGCGGTGCACGAAGCCAAGATGGAACGACACCATCACAAGCAGCGGATCGACGCGCTCTCGAAACATCCTCCCGAGGATTCCGCTGATGCCCATGTAGAGCGTGAGCAGGTCGGCGTATATGATGATGGCGCTGATCTCGAGGTGGATCATCGGCAACGTCTCGTTCGCAGTGAAGACGCAGAACTCGAGCAGCGACCAGAAGCCGTTGATGTACCAAGTGACGAGCACCAGCACTGTGCGGAGTGTGGTTCGCCGCGAGACAGCAACGAAGCCGTCGCCGACCCAGAGTCTGCCCATGACGAAGTTGCGGTACGATATCATGACGAGCACGACGAGGCTCGAGAGCAACGTGACGCCGAAGACGATGTGGACGAAGTGCACCCACGCCCACTGGTCGTACACATACGGCTTGGTGACCCACTCTGGACCGGTAATCGCACGGATCGGATCGTCGGGAACGACCCAGCGCTCCGTGAAGATGTTCGCCTGGACCGCATCGTTCTTGATGTAGAAGCCAGATCTCGTGCTCACCCGCACGACCTTGGACAAGTCCCTGGGATCTCCGTTCGGGATCCCCGTGAAGATCCACGATCCGCGATCGGACAGTCCTGTCAGTCTGTACACGCGGAAGTCGAGCAACTTGTACGGATAGCCGAGCGAGACGATGTAGTTGCAGTCGACGCGGGAGGCTTGGAGGTCATTGATGAACGTCAGCGTCCCGACACCGGCGGGACCGATCTCCTTCTGTGAATGGATCTTGTAGATCTGGTTCGCGAACGTGACTGTCATGATGGAGACGTCGTCGGGGTTCGCGATCGCGCGCACGAGGTAGTTGAACACGCCGATCGAGGAGAAGCCAGTGGCAACAGCGTGGACGTCGCACACCACGATTGGAGCGATCAGCTCCGTCACGTTCTCCCTGACAAACGAGAGGTTGTACGCCGTGTCTCTCACGATGGAGGCGTACATAGATCGGAGGTTGATCGCTGAGTAGATCGCCTGAGCAGACGAACTCATCGCGCACGGCTCCACCGACGCGCCGCTTGCGTCGAGGTAGATCGTCTCGTTGCGTGGGTGTGTATCGTTCTTGAGGAAGTCCGTGACGAGAGGACTCTGACGGAGCGTGGTCGTTCCGATCTGGAGCTTCAGAGCGTGAGAGGTGGGTGCTCCTTCAGACACGAGTTCACCAATCTCTTCGCTCAGTAGCCCTCGCGCCTCGCTGACAGCCAGGAACGAGATGCTCGCGTAGCACACTGCTGCGGCGAGGACGATCAAGCGGTAGATCAAGCGGCACAGCTGCGCGAGCGACACCTTCTTGAACTTGATCTTTTGTCGCTGTTGAGGAGGTCTGGGGGCGTACTTCTTGGCGTGAGGCGGCGCTTTCTTCGCTCGATGGATGAGCTGGGCGACGCGTGTTGTCAAGGGCACCACGGGCGGAGGCCGTTCGCCGGAAACAGCGGTGCGCGGCGCGCCCACCATGTCGGCAGCGAGCTCTAGAGTGGCAGCGGCGACGACGACGTTGTTGTTCGCTATCAATATCTGAATGGACGCATGATCCATTGCACGGTGTGAACATGAAACGATGGTTGGAACCCTTCGTTTGCAGCTCACGCTTGCCCCGACGTTGTATCTCACAGCTACCGTGCCTTCGTTGCTGAACACAGTCGCTTCAAGAGCTCCTTCGGCATCGGCGGCGTGAACTTGTCCGAGATGACCGAGGTGTCGACCTGGATCACTAGCGGAATGGGACTCTGGAACTACCGCAGCCAAGCGCTTGCGACGCACAGCACATGCGTGAGATCAAGCGGTTGGAGAAGAGCAACCTTGGTAGTCACGTGGAGAACTCGTGAGAGGGATAGCCGGAGAGAAACTCTAGACGCCCCAGAGGGTGGTTTTGTGGTCCAACCGTTGTCGTGCACGTAGCAGGATGAAAGCGACGTGTTGAGCTAAGACCCGCCACTCTGTTCTCTCGCGCGCCTGTATCGCAACGGCAGCTCACTTGGAGCGCGCGCACGACTCGGACGCCTGCACTCAAGAGTGCGCAGCACACGCCAGCGCTGGTAGCGATTGGCGTTGCGGCCGCACAAGAACACCTGCAGTGCTTTCCAGTGCTGCATGCAAACAACCATTCTCTTGGACTTTACCGGACTTGGCGATGCTCACAGTTTGTGTCACCTTTGAGCTCCTCGCTGCTGCAGCTCTCATTAGTCAGCGCCTCTGTCGACTTCACGAGGTTGCGGAAAGTATCTCGAGTCAGCCAACTGGAGCAAGATCACCTCGGCGTGCCACAAACGAGTGGAGACTCAGAGGGGGACTCGACCAGACTTCCTCTCTCACTCTTTCTTTCTGGATCGAAAGCAAAGAGAGTGACTTCTGGGCTTCAACAGTTTTGGTCGTGGGTCGACACGGTGTGGCCGGGCGAGCCTCGAGTGAGTTGTCGATCGCCGATCGAGACGTTCTGGATGCATTCGATGCGGCATGCGGCTCGCGGGCACTGCGCGCGTCTTCTCGTGATCCCCTGAACTTGCCCTTCGGCACGGCACAAAAGCCAAGACAGTTTGAGCCGGAGTCTTCTGATTGTCTATGTTGCACGCCGTTAATCTGAAGATTTATCGAATTTGTGATGTTGGCATATCAAAATCGACATTCGCCAATCGACGTGCTCTCGTACTCGGTCGCTGATCTAGCCCCTGCTCCTGCTCCTGCACCTGCACTGCTACCTGCTTCTAGTGGCCCCCAGAAGCGCCTGTGATCATGATGGCCGCCGATGACCCGC
>JAASGM010000748.1:0-13692 GCA_023334215.1 Globisporangium cystogenes | reverse complement strand
TCTTGCTAGGAGCTTACGCCGGCGTCGACTTGCTTGCCGAGTCAGTTGTCGTCCAGTGTCGGCAGACGTCTCCTTCTGAATGTGGCAGCCTCGACCGAGTGGATTCGGTGCGCCAGTAAGCGCGGGTGAGGATACCTTGATCGCTCCCAGAGTCAGTCGAGGCTCGAGGTACACTGACTAACCAGCGTACCACTCGAGCCAAGCAAGTCTGGATCTCTGGCCGACTCGTCAACACATGCGGTCTGCGCGCAGGTCGTGTGCTTTCTTGTGGTGCTGTGGTGCTGGAGTCTGTCGCATCGATCGATCGATCATCACGAGAGCGCTCATCAGCTCGCTTGCTCGCTCGAGACGCCGCCGTTGCGTTGGTTCGAGGATGGGTGGAGAGCGAGTCGACGCGATTTCACACGCGGCGAACGACGTTGAGAACGACGGCACCGACGACGACGACGACGAGAGGATGCTCGAACAGCGCGTGTGGTCTTCTCGTTTCTGCCCGCTGCCAGTTGGTCGGCCTCTGGGGTGTCTGGTCACTCGATCGATCGATTGAGCTGCCAGCGTAGCGCAGCGAACGGACACCCGCCGACGAAGGGATCGCAAGCGAGCGGCGAGGTGGAAGGGACGTCCGCCGTGAGTGAGCAGCGCTCGCTCGACTGTCTCGTTTTGCTAGTCGGAGGAGAGCAGAAGAGGAGGAAGCGGTTGAAAGTGACATCGGATCGGGCGATCCTGTTTACTACTGTATGAAGTTCACGTCATCGCAAGGTGACAGGACGAACTCGCTGCGCTCGAGTGGTGATTTGACGACGGTGACGACGCACGTGAAGCGGACGCGCTGGCGACAAGCCACCCGAGCGTCAAGCAGCGGAAGCAGCGAGCGGGGTCGAGTTCAGGCGTGCGAGGCGGCGGAGACTGTCAACCGCTTCTCCTCCCATCCCGGGCACACACCCGTCGCGATCTCGACCCGACTGGCGCGATGCTGATCTGCTCTACTGGCCGTCACCTGCTATGAGCGTTCACGTCGACTCGACGCGCACGCACTGAAGACGACATCCCCCACAGTGAGCAACTACAGTTGCACTCATTCACTCAGATGGCTGCAAGATCCCGTAGTGAAGAAAGCAAGTAACGATCTTCATTATTTCGAACTCAATTCAAGTTTGCAAATTAAATAATTGTACGAATTGACCAAAGAATTGAAGTAATTGATGCACAAGCTGGCACTGTTCCATCTATAAAAGGCACTTTCAGTCTATAAAAGGGATAAAACCGTGTGTTGAGATTAGGTAAGTGTTCCTCGCTGGACTGACTGTACTTCAGCGTCCACAGAGAGGGAGAGGGATCCTCTCCATCTATGATAACCTCTTAAAAGGTTTAGCAATTCCCTCTGTTTTCGCACTATCGTATAAAATCATGGAACCTGTGTGAGCGAGCGGGCGGGAATCGGAAAAATGCGCGGCGACCACGAAGACCCCGAGGCGCCGGCGGCGGCGGAGGCGGAGGCGGCCAACGACAGCGGCGAGCGCCACCGCAGCGACGCGTTAGACGCGGCGGCGCAGAGTGATGGTCCCTCTTTCGCTCCTGCCGACGCCTCCCGCGCGCCGAGCGACGACGACGACGACAATAACGACAGCAACAGCAACAGCAGCGACGGGAGTGATGGTCCTGCGCGCGAAGACGCCGCTGAGGACGGGGAGAAGGAGGAGGAGGACGACGCCGCCGCCAGCGGACGAGGGGAAGGAGACGCGCCGCTGCCGCCACCGCAGCTGCTGCCTGCGAAGATGGGGGCCCCGCGCGCTCCCAACAGCTCGCACCCCATGTACCCGAGCTTCCCGGTGCCCGGGGGCGGCGTGCAGGCGTCCCCGAGCCGCCCGATGCAGTTCCCGTACGCGTCGTCGAATTTCGTGGCGCCGGTGCCCACGCCCATCCGCCCGCTGCACGGCGACCCGCGCGCGAACGGCGTGCTGAGCCCCACGGCGGCGGCGGGAGGACCAGGTGACGACGGCGCGTCACCCACCGGGAAGAGCGCGATGCCGCTCCCCGTGCCGGTGTCGCGCATGTTCCAGCACCAGGCGGGGTCCGCGTCGTTCTACAGCCCCGCGCAGGACGAGCCCGCGGTGGCGTCGGCGGCACCCGCTGGCGGAGACGAGCAGCAAGAAGACGGAGGCGCAGAGGACGCGACGGCTGTCTCTGGAGGCGTCCAGGATCCCTGGAGCGGCAGCGCTCCGTCGAGTGCGACTGACGGTTCCCCTGCCGCGGCGGCGACGGCCGCGCCCGTGGCGAGCAGCGAGTCCGGGTGGAGCAACCAGCCGGTGGCTGCTCCTGGGAGCGGGAACACCACGCCGCAGGACGGGACCCGCGCGCCAGATCCCGGACTGCCGCCTCCGCCGTTCGCGGCAGGCACGCTGCTGGCGCAGCAGATTGACGACAGCGTGTTCGCGATCGATCGCGCGAACCTCGGCCGCATGATGTCGTACGCGAAGAACGTGACGACACCGGCGCAGGCGATGGCGATGGCGGTCGACGTGCTGCGCGCGACGGTTGCGAGCGACAAAGGATCGCACGGCTGGAAGGACGCGTACCAGCAAGACGAGTACGAAGTGCTGCTGCAGAAGGGCTCCATCGGGCTCTGCATGAACATGAGCGTGCGGATGGGCTCGGTCACCGTGACGAGCTTCCGCCGTCCTGACGGTGGCATCATGGGACCGGCGGAGGCGAGCGGAATGATCCGGATCGGCGACGAGCTCATCGCTGTGGACGGCTATCCGGTCCAGACGCAGGAAGACTTCGCTCGAGTCGTCTCGCGGCTCAAGTCGTTGCGTCCGGTGTTGCTGCGCTTCCGACGTCCTGGCGGCGTCGGGCTCGTCGGCAGGATCAATGACGTGAACGGGTACCGAAGTGGTCTCCGAACTTCGATGACGGGTTTCGACAATCCAGAGTTGTTCACAGTGGGCATGTGGGAGATGGGTGTTCGATACATCTCTCCGAACCAGTGGGCGGCAGAACTCCACGTCGACGGCGGTGGTATTCGTCGCCTCGGAGTCTACACGACGGAGAAAGAAGCAGCGCTGGCGTACAACCGGTACATTCACCAGACGTACGGGAACAGCGCGATCAAGTTCATGAATCCAGCCGGCAACATGTCGTCGACAGGTGGGCTACCCTCCCAGCAGCACCCGGGGATTCCCGTCGCGGCGTCGAATGTGCGCGACATCAAGCCTCTGCAGCGTCCGGCGCGAAGACCAGAGCTGCGTGTGGCGTTCACGCCCGAGCAGAAGGAGCAGCTGCGCGCGCAGATTATGGTGTTCAAGTACTCGTCAACCAACTCGGCGATCCCGAACGAGTTGCTTAGTCGAGCGCTGCGAACGACTGCGCACAACCACATCATTCAGCAAACTGCTGATCCGAAGAAGCGGAAGACGTTCACAGCGCACACCGTTACGAAACCGGTGAAGAAGAAGACGAAGAAGGGGGGACGCGGCAAGAAGAAGCAGTTCTCTGACGAAGACGAAGACGAGAGCAACTCGGACGACAACTTTGCTGCAGCTGCGGCTCCGAAAGAAGTGAAGCCGCCGACCCGCCGATCTGGAAGAAACGCTGGCAAGGCGAAGAAGTCGTACGTGAAGGAAGAGAACGAGTCCGACTTTGAGTACAGCGACGAGGAGAAATCATCGCAGAAGGCGAAGAAACCCGAGGCGCCGAAGGGACCCCAGATCGACAAGATCATCAGTGTTCGCTTCTTCAAAAAGGACAAGGACGACAAGGAGGTCGCGATGCAGTTCCTGATCAAGTGGAAGGACGTCTCGTATCTGCACGTGAGCTGGCTGAACGTGCCTCAGATCGAGCGCTTCGGGCAGCACTCGATCATGAGAATGCGTCGGTACGTCCAGAAGAACAGCCGCACGATGGAGATGGCTCGCGAGAACGTTGTCGTCGGGGAGGAGAAGGACTACAGCGCGTACTTCAGCGACGCGTACGTGGAAGTGGACCGTATCTTGGCAATGAAGGAGGTGGAAGAGCCCGAGGTGGTGAATCCGTTCAACAACCACGGCGCGGGCGAGGATGACGACGCGAAGCCGGTGATGAAGCAGGGGAAGAAGTATCTCGTGAAGTGGCGGGACTTGAGCTACGTGGACTGTTCGTGGGAGTGGGAAGACGAGCTGACAGACGACCGCAAGATCGCAGCGTTCCATCGGTACAACCACCCGCCGATCATCAACGGCGCCCACCCGGCGATGTTCAGCGACGTTCGTCCGGAGGCGAACACCTGGGCGAAGTACCAAGAGTCGCCAGTGTACCACAGCCAGAACACACTGCGCCCGTATCAGCTGGAGGGGCTCAACTGGATGGTGTTTTGCTGGTACAACCGCCGCAACTGCATCCTCGCAGACGAGATGGGGCTCGGCAAGACCGTGCAAGCGACGTCGATCATGGAGCACCTTCGTCAGCGCGAGCACATCCGCGGGCCGTTCCTCGTGGTGGCGCCGTTGGCGACTCTCGGGAACTGGAAGCGCGAGATCGAGACGTGGACGTCGATGAACTGTGTGGTGTACCACGACTCGGAGGGTGGCGCCGACATCCGCGCGTTCATCCGCGAGCACGAGTTCCACTACGCGTCCGACGTCTACAAGAAGCGCGGCATCTACAAGTTCAACGTGCTGGTGACGTCGTACCAGACGTTGATGATGGATGCGGAGCACCTCGACTCGATCCACTGGCGCTACGTCGTGATCGACGAAGCGCACAAGCTCAAGAACCGCGAAGCGAAGCTGCTGCAGTCGCTGAGCAACTTCCAGTGGGACTCGTGCCTGCTGATGACGGGCACGCCGCTGCAAAACGGTGTGTTCGAGCTCTGGTGCCTTTTGAACTTTATCGAGCCGGAGAAGTTCCCGAGCCAGCAGGAGTTCTACGACGAGTACGGCGACCTGAACACGGCCGAGCAGGTTGCGCGTCTGCACGAGCAGCTGCGTCCGTACATGCTCCGACGCGTGAAGGAGGACGTCGAGAAGAGCATCCCGCCGAAGGAAGAGACGATCATCGACGTGGAGCTGACGACGCTGCAGAAGAAGTACTACCGCGCGATCTTCGAGCGCAACCGGTCGTTCCTGAACATGGGAGCGTCGGGGACGGTTGCGAACCTCGTGAACGTGGAGATGGAGCTGCGCAAGTGCTGCAACCACCCTTTCTTGATCCGGGGCGTCGAAGAAAAGGAGTGCGCGCGGTTTGACGAGCAGCAGCGGACGAAGATTTTGATCCAGGCGAGTGGAAAGACGGTGCTGCTTGACAAGCTGATGACGAAGTTCAAAGCCGAGAAGAAGAAGATCCTGATCTTCTCGCAGTTCAAGATCATGCTCGACATCATTGAAGACCTGTGCCAGCTGCGCGGCTACGGGATCGAGCGCCTGGATGGTTCTGTCCGCGGCAACTCGCGTCAGGCTGCGATCGACCGGTTCAACAACCCGGACTCGGAGACTTTCGCGTTCTTGCTGAGCACGCGTGCCGGCGGAGTGGGCATTAACCTGATTGCGGCGTCCGTCGTGATCCTGTTCGACAGCGACTGGAACCCGCAGAACGATTTGCAGGCAGTCGCTCGCTGTCATCGTATCGGGCAGACGCAGTCGGTGAACATCTACCGCCTCGTGACGAAGAAGACGTACGAAGCCCAGATGTTCGACATCGCGTCCAAGAAGCTCGGCATGCACCACGCGGTGTTCGAGACCGGCGGCGTCCGCAACGAGTTTGACGGAGAGGACGACGACAACAGCAACATGATGTCGCTGATGTCTCTGGACCGCGAGAAGGTCGAGATGATGATCCGGTACGGCGCGTACGCGATCATGGGCGAAGACGACGAGCAAGACCCCGAGAATCGCGCGATCAACGAGCTCGATATCGACCAGCTCCTGTCGTCCAGTCGCACGATTCGCTACGACCCGACGCGCGGAGAGAACGCTGGAGGTGAGGAGGCAGAGGGCGGCGAAGGACGCAGCGGCGATGGCGGCGGCGAAGAAGGGCAGAAGCCGACAGTGTCCCAGAGCAACGCCATCTCGTTTTCGAAGGCGACGTTCACCTCAGAGACGTCGGACAGCACGATCGATTTCAACGACGAGCAGTTCTGGGAGAAGGTGCTGGGTCCGAAGCCGGTGCAGCTGCTCATGACGAAGGTGCAAGAGGGCGTGCTGTCGGCCGCTTCGACCGACGAGATCAAGGAGTTTTTGACCGAGTTGCGGGAGCTCGCTCGTGCGGTGGTGAAGGAGCGGCAGCGCGGCGGATCTCTTGCGGACGCGGACCAGATCATGGCGATCCTGATCGAGCTGAAGGTCACGGGGCCGATCGTCAAGGGGGTCGTGAATGTGCGAACTGTTGCAGCCGAGTGGCTGGATGTGATCGAACGACCGAAGCGCCGGCGAAACCAGGAAGCGGAGAGCGAGCTGATGTACCTGGATCTGCTGGACGGGAAGAAGGAGGCTCTGCAGCAGACGAAGAAAGCTGGAGCCCGCGGTCGCAAAACGAAGGCGAACGGACCGAAGCGCGGGAAGAAGGCGCGGCACAGTGACAACGAGGGCGATCTCGACGACGACGACGACGATACGCCTTTGCGCAACCCGAAGAAGGTGGCGGCGGCCCGGAAGGGAGGCGATTCCGTGTCGGGTATTCGCATTGTGCTGAAGCGATCGGGCGAGTCGGAGCCGTTTACGATTCACAAGTTCGAGAGCAGCAAGCGAAAGATCCTGAAGCGGCTGCCTGTTATCGGAGAGCCGTCGCCAGCGACTCCGGTGAAGGCAGACGCGGGGAGAGCGGGAGACGGGAACGAGAATGCATCAAGTGATTCCGAAGACTCGCAGACGGAGACTGCCAAGCGCGCAGAGGAGGACGAAGAAGAGGAAGAGGAAGAAGAAGAGGAAGAGGACGACGAGGAAGACGAGGAAGACGAGGACGAGGACACGCCTCAGAAGAAGCGGCGGCGAGCACCGACGAAGAAGCGCGGGCGAAAGAGCCGCAAGGAGTCGGTCGAGTCGCAGGGCGATCCCGAGATGTGGTGCCGCGTGTGCTTCAGCGACCAGGGCTACGTCGACGACCCGATCGTTCAGTGCGAGAAGTGCGACGTCGCAGTCCACAAGGTGCGTTCGTGGAGCTACAGAGCGGGTTGCGGTGGACGCGTGCTGATGCGAAAGTGTGTTTGGTTGGTTGTGCAGTACTGCTACGGCATCGAGTCTGTTCCCGAGGGCGATGCGCCGTGGCATTGCGATGCATGTATGGAGTCGTCTGTGCCAGCAAACGAACTGGTGCGCGGCGCTCTTGGGTGGGAGGAAGTGTTGTGCTGCAGCGTTCTAACGCACGCGTGTCGTTGCCAAACAGCCGTGCGCATTGTGTCCGCTGAAGCGCCCGAGCAGCGCGTTCAAGAAGACGTCCGAGGGCGAGTGGGCCCACGTCGTGTGCGCGCTGTGGGCTCCCGGCGTCCAGTTCGCCGACGTGGAGCGCATGAGCGGCGTGAAGCACGTGGCGGAGGCGGTGAGCGAGATGAAGGGCTCCAAGTGCGCGATCTGCAGCGAGGACGACGGCTGCATCAAGTGTTTCCGCGGCGCGTGCTCGGCGCACTTCCACCCGCTCTGCGGTCGCGAGAGCAAGGGCGACTACGACATGTTTATGAGCGAAGGCGGGCAGCTGCGCGCGTTCTGCCCCAAGCACCGCTCGAAAGCGAAGCGAATGCTCTGACGAGCGCTCGGCGACGCGAGCGGGCAAGGGAATCGACGCAATACATGGTGCACCGAGAGTCCGGCGTTGCGTGTGTGTGTGTGCGTGTGTTAACCACGTTGTGTGCTCAGAGCAGCTCGAACTCGCGGACCGCCCGCTCCATCTGCGAGTCGAACTGCGACAGCCACGACTGGTCCAGGAACCGGTTCGCCCGCTTGCCCCACTCGAGGTCCTCGAGGCTCTTGCAAAACTGGTGCAGGTACACCATGCCGGTCGACGCGGCCGTCGCAGCAGCTGATGTCGTTGCTGCCGGCGCTGCCGACGCTGCTGATGTCGCGGAGGACGAGGACGCCGTGTGAGACGAGCGCAAAGCAGAAGACGACGACGGCCGCGAGGTGGCGGCGGCGGGCGAGACAGAAGTGCTCCCGACTCCGAGCGCGCGCTCGATGAGACTGTCCACGAGCGCCTCGTCGACGCCGGGAAGGTCGAGGCGTAGCAGGATCGAGCGCAGCTGGGAGATGCTCAGCGCTCCCACTTCGCTCACGTCGGCGGACTTGAACTCGTCGCAGATGCGCTGGCGGTGCTTGGCGATCACGCTGAACTTGCCGGACGGCTTGCTCTCGACGGGAGCAGCGGCTCTCTTGGCGTGGCTGAGCTCCTTGCGGAGCTGCTCGCGCTGGGCTTCGTTCCTGCGCGCGACGCGCACGAGCTCCTCGAACTCGTCGATGTCGATCGACCCGTTGCCGTCCTTGTCGATGTAGTTGATGAAGTCTTGCGCCTGCTCGGTCGAGAGCTGGATCTCCATCTGCGAGAGCGTGTCGATCATCTCCTGGGGCGAGATGCTGCCGTTCCCGTCGGCGTCGCAGAAGCGGAAGAGGTCGATCACGCGCAGGTGCTTGCGCTTCATGTACCCGTCGATGCGCCGCACGATCTCGCGGAAGAGCGTGAGCTTCTCCTGCGTCTTCTGGTCGGTCGTCTGGTACGTGCCCGTGAAGGCAGCGTCGAGTGCGCTGTCGCCGCCGCTCGCCGCCGCAGAGTTCGACGAAGGCCCCCACCCGACGATCGCCGCCGGGCTCGGACCGCGTGCTCGGCCCGTTGCCACTGCGGTGGTGGTCTGGAGCTGCTGGCTCTTGCTCTTGCCCAACGCTTTGCTTCCTCCTCGCGACGGCGACGACACGTTCTTCTGGGACGGAAGGCGCTTCTTCGCGGTCTGCGGCATGGGCATGAGCGTCTTCGTGCCGGGGATCGACAGCTTGGGGAAGTTGAGCAGCTGCGGAGCTTGGAACCTGTTTCCAGGCGAGTCAGCAAGCGCATCGGGCGGCGCAAGCAGGAAACAAGAGGAAGATCCGACGTACGCGTTGTTCGACGGTGGTCTCGATCCTGCTGCTGCATCGAAAGACAACGAATCGAGCGTCTTGAGATGCCTCGTTGTGCTCAGCGGAGGAGTACCAGCCACCGCTGCAGCTGTCGGATCGGACTGCTGTCCGCTTGCCAGCATCTTCATCAGGGATGCTTGCCACGGTTTGGTGGCATTGTTGCAGTCGTCGCTGGCAGCTTCTGGCTTGGCGGCAGCAGCCTTCGTGCGCTTTCGGGTCTCGTCACCAGCAGCGGCAGCGATAGAGAGATTGACCAGACGATTGCTGCTGTCGATCGGCGTTCTCGAGAGTGACGGCGACTCCAAGCGATCTCTCCGGGACGGCGGAGTCTGCTCCTCCCCTTGCTGCAGTCGGGAAGAGACCGCGGCAGCCTCAATCTGGCTGCGCTGGGACAAGGAGCGCGAGAGAGTCGCCTTGACGCGCTTCGGAGTCAGCGAGAGTGTTGTGTCTCGGGATGACGCCCGCTTGATGAGTTTGGGCTTCGAAGCCTGCTGCGAAGGCTTCTCCAACTCGAGCAGCGGGAGTGAGAGGTCCGGCAGCCCTGTGAGCGAGATGTCGGCGTCGTCTGTGGTGGCGGTCTTCGTTGCCATGCGCTCGCGCATGAGCGTCAGCCGCTGCGACTCCTCCATGATGATCTTCATCTCGATCTCGTCTAGAGCGCCAGTCGAGCGAAGCGTCAGCGGATGGTAAGTGAGGTGGCCGAGTGTCCGATGAGGAAGGAGACCGGAGCACAAGACTCACCGACTTCGTCGCGCGCGGTCGGGTCCTGCTCGTACCCGAGCACGTAGATCTTGGTGTTCACCTCCCGGATGACGCCGTCGTAGACCCGCCCGTCCGCGAGTTCCTTGAGGAACCGCGTGTTCTGCGCCATCGACAGCGGCGGACTCGACGACGCCGGCACTGGCTGCGCGCCGTTCTGCAGCGCCTTCTTCTTCCGCGCTCGTCGCTTGATGAACGAGCGCACGATCGCTTGGATCAGCAGCAGCCCCTTGCGGAACGACACTCCGGTCGTGTAGAGTTGCGCATCACCCTTGAAGACGACGTCCTGGGCGGCGGCGTCCTTCGCTTCGCGGTCGGTCGACTTGCACACGTCGCACAGCTGCAGCAGGAACTCGTGCGTGTCTTCCACCGCGACGCCGGCGAGCACTTTGACCGGGCTCACGAGCAGCAGGCACGAGATGCGCTTGCTGTTGATCGTCGCCATCGAGAACGTCACGAACGCGATCGCTCGCGTCAGGAAGGCAGCCTGCGTGGCGCAGGCAATCCGTCGAGAGCTGAGTTTCGTCGCTACCGCAGTGTCGAGCACGCACAAAGTACCTTGTCCTCCTTCGTGACGAGCTCGGCGAACTCGAGCTGCTGGTACGTGAAGATGTCATAGTCGCCGAGCGTCTCCACGAGCAGCTTGTGCAGGAACGTGAACGGCGGCCGGAACAGCACTTTCCGGCTCAGCGCGGTGGTCTGCACGACCGAGAGCAACGTCTGGTACGTTTTCTCGACGAGCGCGTCGAGCGTGCTCATGACTCGCCACGCACTTGCTCAGCCATCTATCTGTTTGTTGCGACTCGTCACACACACACACTTGAGTGACTAGTCACTCTCTCTCGGCACCGTCAGAGGAACGGCCGGCGCGGCTCCTCTGGCCGTCGCGCCTGCACGCGCTGGAGACTCGCTTGCGTCGGCGCGAGGAAATGGCTCGCTTGCCGCTTCATCCTGGCTCCGACGCTCGAGTGGGACACCCGCTGAGCGGCAGGAGCAGGAACTGAAACTGGAGCTCGGCGGCCCCGCGCGTCCGCAGCGGAGCGATTCACGAGCGAGTCGAGGACACCGTCGTCTTCGGAGTCGTCGTCGTCGTCGTCGTAGAGACGCCGGCGGCTCGAGCGCCGGGAGTGGCTGTCGTCGTGAGCGCTCGTGCGCACTCCGCCATGGCTCGTCGCTGTCACTGGCACCCGCTTCCTCGTTCCTCGTGCGGGCGCTGAAGCAGCAGACGCCACAGCCGCCGCAGCGAAGCGACTGGTTTCTCGGCTGATCTGCGGCGGGGCGGCCAGTCGGCCGAGCGTCTGGTGGTTCAGCTGGAGCTGCTGGAGCAGCTTCTTCTGGCGAACGCGGATCTTCTCGGACAGGTCCAGCGACTCCTGCAGCGACTCGCAGTGCGCCTTGAGCCGCTCGAGCGCCTCGCGCGCCTTCACGGCCTCCTCGTACTTCCGCTCCGTCGACGCGAGCGTCCGTTTGGTCTGCCGCATTGCCCACAGGTCCTCAGAACAGCAGAACAGCAGCAGAGTAGCATGGCGGCGTCAACGCGCACCTTCTCCAGCTCGAAGCGGAGCTGGTCGCGCTCGGTTGTCACCTTGTGCAGCTCGCGCATCGTGCTCACGCTCGTGTGGCTCAGGATCCGTCCCTGCGTCGGCGTCGTCGAGTGCTCGCTGATGTCTGCAAGCAGCGCGGACAGCCGCAAGGTCAGTGCTCAGCCCAGCTCCTCCCTGATCGCCGAGCAGCTCAACGAGACGCACTCGACCGCGTGCGCTGCTGCTTCCTGATCTTCACGACCGGCGACGGCAGCTGCGTCGTCTCCCGCGTCTCCTGCTGCTGGCGGCGGCTGTGGCTCCGCTGCTCCCGTGGGCCGCCGCGATAGCCGTTCGCGGACGAGAGCGGCGCTCCCGCCAGCGGCGGCGTCTGCTGCGGGTCGCGCGCAGTCGAGTTGCTGCGGTTCGAGCTCGCGCGCAGCTTGAGCGTGAGGCTCGCGACGTCCTTCTGCAGCTCCTCGAGGCGCTGCTCGAGCCGGTTGCGGCGCCGGAACTGCGAGCGCGCGAACTCGGCGGCGGACTGCGCGTGGCTCCTGCCGCCGCTCTCATCGCTCGCGAGCGCGCGCTTGGCGCTGGGCTCGGGCGTCGCGAGGGCGTCACCTGCTGCTGCTGCTGCTGCGTACGGGAGGCGCCGGTGCTGGATCTGCGCGGGCGGTGTCTCCTGGAAGTGCCACTGCCGCTGCTGGAGCCACACGTCGTCGTCGTGCTGCGGCTGCGGCTGCGGCTGCTCGGAGGCGCGCGAGCGCGGCGCTCGTCGGCGACCACCTTCCAGCATTTCGAATCCTTTTCAGTCTTCCCGCCAAAATCCTTGGTACATCGGATTTAAGGGGAGATATACGGTACGACCAGAATTAAGGTAAAATACGCACTTGGGTGCTTTCAATCGTCATTGGCGATCTCCTACCAGACTTCTGCTCGTGCCGCGCTATGAAAATCGCCTCGAGTCTCATTGTTGTTGTTGACCGAGTCCGCTTGGTGGCTGCGACGCCCCTTAAGAGCATCTCATCTCCACGCCAAACGCTATACTCAAAATGTTCATGAAAAGTATTCACGCATATTTTAAGGGGATTGATAAATCCACCCCCATTTTTACTAGATCCACCACCATTCGTACTTATTCGAGCATCGAACTTAACAATTAGACTTCAGTACGTGAAAAATGCAGAAAGCATGGCGGCGTCGAAGGTGGCGGTGTCGGCGACGCGGCACTTGGCTTCGAGCGAGCGGCGGACGGCGAAGCTCGCGGAGCGGCAGCGGCGCGTGCAGGCGGAGCCCATCGTCGTGGCCAGGAAGGTCGAGCGGCGCGCCAACGGCCAGGAGCTTATCCGCATCGGCACCAGCAGCGAAGGCGACGACGACGGCGAGGAGGACGGCGGCAGTGACGGCGGCGACGGCGCGGAGAGCGACCTCTGGGACGACAACGCGCAGGAAGACGATGAAGAAAAGCAGGCGGACGAAGCAGACGCGACGCAGAGGCTGAAGCGCAAGCGCAACGCGCTCGTGATCGTCGACACCGACAGGAGCAGCCACAGCAGCGACGACGACGACGACAGCGACAGTGAGGAGTTCAAGGAGGAACCACCACCAGCAGCACCTGACGACAGCAAGCGTGTCGTTTATTCCATCGACACGGACGACGATGACGACGACGACGCGTGCGAGGTCGTCGATGTGCGCGAGCTGGCGGCGCCGGCAGCGGACGACAACGGCCACGCGTTCGAGTTTGCGGCGGAGGGCGACACGACGCCCGAGCCGAACGGAAGCAGCTGCGGCGACGGCAACGTGCGCGTCAAGAGCGAGCTGACGAGAGACGCGGCGAGCCCGCCTCCTGCCGAGCTGGCGTCGACACTACCGCGGCGAGCGATCCCGCTCATGCGGCGCAAAAGTGACCAGTACTCAAGAATGCTGGCGTCATACTTGGGCAGCACGATCCAGCACCGCCAGGACCTCCGGCGTGAGGAGCAGAGTTCATCAAGTCCAACACATTCCTAGGGAGCATGAGCGACGCGTGCTAGGACGATATCGAGCGTCACATGTGCTGAAGCAGTATTTCGTGGCCGTGAAGCTGCAGCGCGAGCGCCGCCAGCGCAAGCTCAAGGAGCACAACAAAGTGAACCGACGTTAGATTGTGTTTGACGATTACAGTTACCTCAACTGAATACAAATCTGTTGTAGATCGGGCTGAAACTTCAAGCTCGCACCGCATTAGCGTTTTGCCGCGCTGCAGCATTCACTCAACTCAACCCACTTGCGCTGCGCAAAGGCTAGTAACAGAAATAGACGACAAGTACGCATCCGATGCCATCTTGAGAGTTCAACAACTCATA